>JAUZNJ010031638.1:0-14121 GCA_034780135.1 Jordanella pulchra | reverse complement strand
AGGCAAACCTAAAATCTCGATATATATCTAAATATTGGTTAATACAATATAATTTGGATATCAATATCAACAATATAACCACCTCAGAAAAACTACAAAGAGCCATCAACAGATGCCTGACAAAACCTCTAAACATTGTCCTTAAAACTCCTCCAATATAATATTTAGAAACAAAATGTTTTTGGAGCCATCAGATGAAATGTGCCTTTTTTAAATATTATATTTTAGGCTCTCGTCTTTCTTTTGTTATTTTCTGAAGTAGGCAGACAGGAAATGGTATTAGAGAGAAGGAAAGACATGCACCAAAGGTAAACAGGACAAACCTCAAGCCTGAAACAGCCGCATCAAGAACCAAAGCCTCTGAACATGGGTCGCTTCTTAACCCCTTCACCACCACCACGCCAACGGAAGCTCATTGTCTTCCTACGTTCCTCAGTTCATGGCTGGTTGCCTCTTTTAGTTTCTTTAACTGCATCCTTATTTTTCATTATTGAATTTCATATGTTCAAATCGGCAAAATATTATGCTCACAAATCACCATAATAAATTCAAAGAAAATGTATAACTCATAACTAGCAGATCCCCTTTTAATTCAGAAAAATCAAACTTTTGATTAACCCTTATTGATACTACAGGCAGCTCTTTACAATTTGTTTTTCTACACTTGTGGACCAGAAAATTCTGACTTGTCCCCTTCAGGTTGGAGCAGAGTTCCTAACTCAAATGGAGGCATTCAAGTAACTTGGGTTCCTGTTCATTAGTGAGGGGAGAGTGAAGAAGGAGATTGATAGACGGATCGGTGCGGCTGCTGTTATAAAGCAGATGCTGCACTGGTCTGTCGTGGTGAAGAGAGAGCTGTGTGAAAAGGCAAAGCTCTCATTTACCGGTCAGTCTATGTTTCTACCCTCACATATGGTCATGAAATCTGGATCATTACCAAAAGAATGAGAGTCTGGATACAAGTGGCCAAAATGAGCCTTCCCCCGTTGGATGGCTGGGCTCTCCCTTAGAGATGGGATGAGGAGCTCGGTCTTTCAGGGGAAGCTCAGAATAGTGTCGCTTCTCCTTCACATCGAGGAGTCAGCTGAAGTGGCTCGGACATCTCTTTCGGATGCACCCTGGATGCCTCCCTCAGGTGTTTCAGGCACATTCGACCAGGAGGAAGGACAATCCAGGAGATACTGCAGGGACTATGCCTCTTGGCCTGGGGTTGATTCCTACTCAAGCAAACCAGCCAAGGTGGGACTGTGAGAGACCAGTGCAAAGTGGATTCAGCAGCAGTCGGAGGCAGAGGTGAGTTGATCCACGGACGCCTACACTTTGTATCATAGCATTTTTATGTCGCAAAGATCACAAAGTTTACAGCAAAAAAGTTCCTCCTCCGATGGACTCCAACATACCTGCTAGCCTTTTCTCATAAGAGTCTCATTCGCTATGATCACTCATTACCCTGATGAAAGAAAAAGAAAAAATCACTATCGTTTACATTATCTTTCTGGACATCATGTTACACCTGAGTTAAAAATAACTTAGAGACTCGTACATGGAAGTACATCGCAGCATGATTCTACAACCGTTCACAAATTCCATTTGCTAACACATATAGACATTAATTTTGCTTGCTTCATAAATTTTCTGAGATAAACTATTCATGTGAAAATTATTTTGTGAGCCTCTAACTACCATCTTCTCTGCCTGACAGTATGAAGCAGTGAATTTTTACAGTGGCTGAAGTCCAAATCTATCATCAGATTAAAGACAAATCCATATAGACATTTTCTTCTTACTCTGGGTTCCATTAGGGATTAAGGTTGACCTGAATTAGAATTCAATGATAGACGCAGGTGGTGACCTTTGCAAAGAGACAACAAAGTCACTTTTAAACTTTAAATGAGTTGGAGTTGAAAATAAATCTTCAAAGAAAAATGCATGACACTTCATGAAATGTATAAGCCTACATGCAGTGACCCAGCTATGCTGCAACCTTCACTAACTGGGAGTTCTTCAACCAAAATCATGCAAGAACTTAGGTAATGTCTGTTCTAATACATCCTGACAACTGCACATTAACATTAACTGCACTTATCAGTGTGTCTGCTTAATCTGAGGAAAATAATTCCCCAGAGAAAGTCTTACACAGTCACATGTATAGATAGAATTTCTACTCTGGTTCCTGCAGTCTGGATCACACATGACAAAGAGGCATTAGTTAAATAAACTTAAAAGATACCTATAAATGCTTCAATGAGAAAATAACTGTAGAAACGTCAATAGAGACACCTGCCTACAGAAATACACTTTAACATCTACAAACATTTCACAGGATGCTGAATGTTAACATACAGTGCAATTATATTTCCGATAAATATGCGTACATCCACAAACTAACAACTCAGAGCAAAGCTTAACAAGAAAATGTCAACTAATTTACTGGGAAAATATGTAATTTATGGAGGCATTAGTGCTTTAACAAGCGTTCTATCATGAACAGCCACAGGAAATATTTCATTTTTTCTACTACTCACACACACACACACACACACAGAAACACACACACAGCAATATTTTACTTACAATGGTAAGCCAGAGTGCTTATTAAACCTCTCTGCTCAGCTCGCAGAGATAAGAAGCCGTTTTAAAAAATGTCTTTCTATTCAAGCTGCTATTGATTAATCTGGGGAAGCATTTCAAAAAAATCTATTTCCTTACCACACTCCTAAAGCTCAGGGAGACTTTGACTCCTGATCTGTTTCTTTCTTTTGTTTGATTGATTGTCCGGTGCTTTCCTAATTTCCTCTGCCCCATCTGTCTGAGTAAAGCTTTATGTGAAACAAGTGAAGAGAATTGGGAATTGTACCAATAAGAGCTTGCATAGACAAAATGTATATATTTTTCTGTGTGTGTGTGTGGGGGGGGGGGGGGGAGTGTTTCACAAATAATATACTTGTTTTTGGCTGCTGTTTTTAAGATGTATCGCGTTCACTTCACAGTTTACTGCTGTATAAAGCGAGCCTTCGTAGAACTAGAGCAGCAAATTCTCCTCATTAAAACAGAAGAATAATAATCCTAGATTTATTTTTAGTACAGTTGCCAAACTTACCCAAACCCATAGCTCTGCTGAACCTTCCATTCCCCTTGATCTTAGCAGTAATAATTTTATGGAATTTTTTATAAATAGAACTGATTCTAGACTGATTCTATTAGAAATAAGATCATTGGCATCCCTCTAGATATGATTGGTTTATCTGAAGAAGGAGAGGCTGCATCTGTATGAACTACAGTACCAGAACCGGATTTAGACAGGTTTGATCCAGTTTAGGTTTCAGAGTCAGCGAAACTATTTTCTTAATCTAAGCCTTCAACTTGTATGTTCAAACCAGCTCCAACCAAGTTAATTAAGGAAGTATTCCCTCTGATTTCCACCTCCGTTTTAGATATGATTAATCTATCCTGTTACAGGGATATGTGCCCCAGACTTTTAGGGTAGCTGTAACTAAACTTTTACCTAAAAAAACTGTCTCTTGATCCCAATGATTAATAATAGACCTATATCTAATCTTTCTTTTTTATCTAAAATTCCACCTACACCATAATGAACTTTTTGAAGATTTTCATTCATGGTTTAGAGCTCATCATAGAACTGAAACTGTCATGATGGGTTTAAGGTTCTTTGCCCACATGCAAAACACACTCAGGAGAAAAGAGATCAGTTAAATGAGGTTTATTGCAAATTTAACAAGGTTAATGGGAGAGTGTGACTCCAGGCTCACAGGATCGTCTGCGCACTACGGAACAGTAGAGGGAGATGGTGAGTTTAAGGTTGTAGGAAAAGGGAGTTGTGAAATAAATAGAACTAATCTTACTTCTGAGCTGGTAGGACCAGTCTGGGGAGGATGTATCTGCAGGCTTGGGGTCCTGGTCCTTCCGTGGTGGAGGAGCGAGGGAATTAAGATACCACAGACGGCTGCGGCGGGCAGATTGGAATGTTAGGCGTGGAGGGAACGAAACAGGAGCGGTCCGGCTGCCAACGGTAGCGAACTCCGGAAAACTGCTTGTAATCCTACTGAGGAGGTGATTGATGGACGCGAAGACCAATGGGAGGGTTCAACAGCGTTTTGTGGGGGAAAGACAAAAAAGCCAGGATGAGTTCTTACATGGGGAATTCTCTGCGTCACGGGGAACACACCTACGAGAGGAAGGCGACAGGAGAAAATTACTCAGAGTAACTTTTCAGGAACGAAACCACAAAGAGTCAACTCAGAGAGGCTCAGGGTACCATTACTGGCAAAAACACTCTGGCAATGAAGTGCAGTCAGTCCACTCCTCTTAAGCTTCCAGATGATGGGATGATTTACAACAGGTGTGCTGTGCCCCGGGCACACCCTTCCTGGAGTGCAGGTGTCAGGCGCCCTCCGGTGGATGAACAGGAGCTCCACCGACAAAACAGTGGAGCCAAGACCCCAGTTCCCAACAGAGACAGCTCTGGTGAAAGTTTAATGATAATCTCATGGCCTCAGATAATGGACATGTATCTGTACTTCTCCTGTTAGATCTCAGTGCTGCATTTGATGCAGTTGATCGTAATGTTCTTTTGGAAAACCTTGAGCATTTAGTATTAATTAGGGGAACAGCTCTAGGCTGGTTTAAATCTTATTTATCTGACAGATTTCAGTTTGTTCATGTCAATGATAAATCTTCTTCATGCTCCAGGGTTACAACAGGGATCCGTGCCAGGTCCAATTCTCTTTACTATATACAGGTTCCAAAATGGTAGAATTATTAGACAGCATGAGAATAATTTCCCCTGTTATGCCAATGATACTCGGCTATATCTGTCTATAAATCTGATGGAAATAACCCATTACAAAGAGTACAGGCATGTCTTGAAGACATAAAAACCTGGATGACTCTTAACGTTCTGCTTCTGAATGCAGAAAGCTCTTTGCCTCCTTCCACCTCTCTGCCTGCTCAGACCCATCTCTTCCTCGCTCCCTGCTTGCTTACATTTATACCTCCCTTGTACCTTCTTATCTCTAAGCCAAAGTGACAGAAAGTTAGACAGAACAATTTTTTTTTACGGATTCTATAGCTGGACTACCTTTTTAAACATGTTAATGATTTTTGATCACACCGATGAAAAGTACACTTCTCCCGTCACTCCACAGGACTTGGACAAGCTTCTACAGAGGGTGACTGTCTTGGAAATGAAGATTAATCGACTGGAAATGAATGCGGAAGTAAATACTGGTTACATGACCCCACTAGTTTTGACCATGCCAGTTTCTCAAAACACTGAGATAATGCCACCCTTAGCTTTAAACAGCAACACATCAGAGCAACAACTTCCTAATGGAACCAAGAAACAAGGTGCTAATTTTAATGACAATAACCAGACTGATAGCCCCGCTGGGAATCACTTGGAGCAAAGCCAAATAACAAAAAATCTAATCCTGAGCTCAAAAGTCATCTGACGGGAAGAACAGCATATTTAGATGAAAAACCTGGCCAAAACTTCAGAGAAACATGTCTTCTACCCAAAGTATCAACAGGTGCAAAAAGCTGTTTGCTCCCAAAACAAAGGATAGGAAGGACCCACTGAAATTACTTAAAACATGGGGATTCCACACAAAAACAACATGGTTTGCTGACCTGCAGATGGACACTAAAGAGAATAGCCCTATCCCAGACAACAGAAAAGGTATGCAAAACAGCCTCATAACTAGCTGATAAGCCAAGAACATTAATAGTAACTGATGATGCAGTGAATGACATTAAATGCTTCTGCAGCAAGCAACACACAAAGGCTGTGAATATTGGCAGAGCAATGATGTCATTAACATATCTGTTAAGGTTCTCAGTCATCCAGGTCATGGTCAAGCTTGGAAAGTTCAGTTTAGACAACTGGACGTGAAGTTTTCTTGAAGATGTTTCACCTCTCGTCCAAGAGGCTTCTTCAGTTATAACTAATGCAGGAGAAAACAGTAAATATGCTGTAGGTGTGACCAAAATTCAGGGGGCGCTGATCATTCAGACATAATGGCCACAGAGGTTACCTGGGGGGAGTTGATTGTTAGGGAGGTTCTCATGGGTCGTTAACAACCTCGTCAGAGTGTTTTCAGTCACGTGCCTCTTTAAAATGTGAGTCAGGTGAGGGTAGGTGGGAGGTGAATCTTTTGGGTATGGTTCCTAAGAGTCTTTGGTCCTTATGCATGTATAAATATTTATGTTTGTGTGTATACATACCAGAAATCTTCAATTTGTGGTGGTTTTGCTTTTATTGCTTACTGCCTGTGGTGCTGAAATCCCACACTGGTTTTCTTACTTTGATCATTTCTGAAGGTGCAAAGAAGAACAAAGAGCAAGCTATGCAGCGTGGGCCTCTGGATTTTCAAATAGAAGTGACACAGAAGAGAGCAAAGAGACACTGTTTAAACTATGAAGCTATTAACACACTTAGTTTAAGGTATATTTCACAGAAGTATTCCAAATAATTTTACATTTATCAAGCTGTTCATTTAATCTGAGTGCATTAAGTTACGGTTGTCAGGACTCTACAGTATTAAACATTGAGCCACTTCTATAGTTCTTTAATCTTATTGGCAAGAGTATTAAACAGAACACTGATTGCTTCTCACTGGGATATGTGGGAAGACTATAAACGAACAAAACAGAGAACAGGTGACATTCTTCCTCATGCTCACTTAAAAATGATCTATTTCCAAATGCTGCCACACAAAATATTGTTCCATTTGTCATTCATTTTAGAGTTTTTTATGATAAAAGAAAAACCAAGTGGTGTTTAATCACCTAAGTGAAAGTAGAGACTTGATCGTGTAAGTTTGCTTTTGTGACTTTTACCAAGTATTTTCACAGTTTTTTGTTTTTTTCTCAAAGATAACAAAAAACTTGGGTGGATGTTATTTTCCCTGTGTCGGCCCTCCCTGTGTAAGTTTTCTTTGGGGTGCGTTTGGATTGGGCTCTGTACTGCATCTGGGGCCACTCACACCTGCCACTGAGCATAATTTCCTCCTGAAGAATACCCCACCCCACACCCCAGGCACTTCACAGAGACAATTCACTCAGATAGGGCTGGACAGAAGGTTCCTATCTAAGGAAAACCATCTGATTGCATCAACTCATTGACTCGACAGCAATCCCTCACACCAAGCGTGCATGTAGTTACAGTGTCGAGGAAAACTCCTTTTTATCTGGAAGAAACCTCCAGCAGAACCAGGGTCAGTGTGAGCGGCCATCTGCGTGGCAGACCGGGGTTCAAGGAGACAGACACAGACATGGAAAAGAAGCAGAGATAGAAAAGTTCATTATTAGCTAGCTCCCAAGGCGGCCCCATCGAGGAAAGACACAGTCAGGCAGCCAAGCTCCGAGCCAACCCCATGTCAGAGGATAAAACAGAGCACATCCAGTTAGTCACAGTAAGAGAAACAGGACTACACTGAAAAAACCGGCCAAGCTCCGCCACCTATAATCTAAGGAGTTGATAGCAGAAGCACTGCTGATATTTCAATCCAGAATGATAATTATAACCTAAAAATAACAGGTCAAGCACCAACATCTATAAATAAAGGTGTTGATGGTAGCAGCCCTGCTGACATTTCTCTAGGACTGCACCGTATCCAAACAGGAACAGACCAGATGAAGGTACTAAGATGAGGAAAAAACAGAAAGAGCATAAAGTTGGAGGTTGAACTAACAAATACTGCAGAATGGGATAATATAGATAGAATGAAGCAGGTACAATAATGAGAAGTTGTCCCTATATCCTCCAGCAGTCTAAGTCTATAGCAGCATAAATATAGAGATAGCTCAAGATAACCTGAGCCACTTTAACTATAAGCTTCATCAAAAAGAAGAGTTTTAAGCAGAGTCTTAAAAGCAGACAGGGTGTTTGCCTCACGGACTAAAACTGTTAACTGGTTTCATGGGAGAAGAGCCTGATAACTAAAAGATCTGCCTCCCACTCTACTTTAAGAAGATCCGGGAATCACTAGTAAACCTACAGATTAAGAGTGAAGTGCTCTGTTAGGAACATAAGGAAGATCACATCACTCATATCAGATGGAGCTTGGTTATTTAGGGCTTTATAGTTGAGGAGGATTTTAAATTCTATTCTGTTAGTTCTAGGACTATGCTCTCTGCGTTCCATCACCCAGTCACCTGGCTGCTCAGGCACTTTTGGAGGACTGCTACAAGGACTGTTGATCCAGACTGTTAACTAGTAGGCCTACCCTAACTCCTGGTTGTTCAACAGCCTGAAGTCAGAGAAAGAGAAGACAAAAAGAGGAAACTAATGAAGGAGAAAAGGAGGCCACAGAGTCAGGGGATCCAGACGATCCAATTGAACCACCTGGTATGGATTTATTCTCTGTACGCATTCCAGTGCAGTGATGTTAGGTTTGGTTCTCTTGGTGAGAATTTCTGGGCAGAGAATAATTTCCCAGTATTACTGCCTGCCTTAGCTTTCTTGAAGTTACTTTTTGTAATTTGTCTTCTACATCTATTCATATATTTTGTGGCCTATTTTTCTTTCCCTTACACAACACCCTGATAAATGTAGTCATTTTTCTGCAATCAGAGAGAAGAAAACAAAAAATCCTAATAAAAAATAATTTAAATAAATTCAGAAATGAAACTAAAAAACTCCTGTCTTCTCAGTTGTCTCAATTTCCTTTTTTCTAATTTTATGTTTTCAAATATATTTTGTCAAATTTCTCACTTTCTGATCGAGTTTCACAAATTGGGGCTGCTGGGGATATGCAGTTTGTATTAGTGTTTCTCACAGCAAGCAGGTCCTGGTTCGATCAAAGGGGCTTGGAGTTCTCCCAATGCATGCTTGGGTTCTCCCCAGGTACTCCGGATTCCTCTCACAGCTGTGTGTGAATGTGTGTGCATGGTTGGATGTCTCTCTCCTGGGATGGACTGGCGACCTGTCCCTCGTCTACTCCACCCTTTGTGAGTGTCCCGAATTGCATTCTTTTCAAATTGCATTTTCCAGATCACATTTTTTTTCCACATCTGGGGGCAGGCTTTCCTCTGTAATGAAGACTCGTTTCTATTAGCCTCATCATTTTTATTGGTAAAAAGCAGCCGTTTGTATTTTACTTCAAGTAAAGAGAATGTGATTTGTGAAACACAATTTGAAAACACAAAATCTGAAAAAAATGTAAAAACTAATTATTCAAATAGAAATTTAAAAGATATTTTTAAAAAAAATAAATCTGAGCAAACAACAGTTACTCTCAAAACCTTTCTATGATTGAGAAGTTTTTCAAATCTTCATTTCTGGATTGCACTGTTTCTCAAATTTTAATATGCAAAACGTTTTGGTCTCTGTTTAGTTTTTTGTTTGCTACAATAATGGAACAACATTCACCCCATAGTTTTAAAGCTACATAACTGTAGTGTAGATAAATCCTCCCAATTGAAACAACCCTAACTTTGTTCCTTCCACTTATTGCTACATTTAACACAACCACTGCAGAGCTTGCTGTTGCAAAATATTTCTGAGCCACAGTTATTGGAATAAGAGGCAGCACTAGTGAATAGCCAAGTTCATCAACACATTAGCAATGCTGGTCAGCACTGGTGCGGATATTATGTCTACCAGAATTGGTAAAAGAATTTTAGGTTTTTGAAAATTAAAAAATAATAAGTATGAAAAATTCTTAACATTAGTGGTGAAATTTGCTGTTAGCTTTTTTTAGCAGTGCGGAACAAGTCAACTTAGGCCAAGACCAATCCTCATCACTACCTATTGGGATTGCTTGTTATTTCATCACCCAGCTTCTTGCCTCCAGTTGTTCTGGTGCAGATTAAACTTTACTACACCAAACTTTGCATACAGATTGGATAGTTGAGTCTGGCCCCCCTGGCAGCCAAGCTTAAAATAAAATAAAGAAAAGCGGTAAAACAGACAGGCAGAGCCAGAGCTGGATTACAGCATGTTGGATGGCAGAATCCAAGTAAAACCATAAAAAAAATTCTCAGGACCCTTCAATACTCAGCCCTTTCTGTAAATACCATAATTTACTATTCTGCTTTGTGTATTGATTATAAATTTGTTTGAAATTCAAGGACATTTTAACAATGACACCATCAAACCGGGGTGGAGGGCCTGAGCTGTACAACGTGTTGCATATATATATAATAATAGTTTATATTAATAAAAATCATTTTTATTATGAAATAAAAAGATAAATGTTAATCTTCTAATACTACAATACGGGAAAAATATTAAACTATATTAGCACGAAGTCAGGTCAGAGGTTGGTTGACTCCCCAGCAATTTTACTCAAGTAAGAGCAGCACTACTGTCACTTTTTTTTACTGAAGTTAAAGTGAAAACTGTTCATTCATTGAACTTCTCAGTTAAGAGTAAGAAAACAATTGGTAGAATATTCACATGTGAGAAATATGCGATTGCAAGTTCCACACGTGATCAGAATTTAGATAACATGAACAAAAATGCTCGATTATAGCATGATGGGAATTACATGTCAACACACGAAATTCATGGGGTTTCCTTGTCAGGGGGATGAGGTTTTCTTAGATAAATAAATAAATAAATAAATATTTTTTCCATTCATTTCATGGTACATTTTTGTTTTTATTAGAAATTTACACTTAAGCATGATGATGATGATTTATTTGATTGTTCATTTTGCCCCCCCCATAGACTGTAATTATGAACACTGCTTGGCGACCCCCACTTGGTGTCTCGTGACCACCCATGAAGTCTCAACCCCCACTTTAGGAACCCCTGTCTTACTGCAATGCTAAATGACCATAGAATTAGACCAATACCTAAAACAAACTATTATCTTAATAAGGCTGAAAACAAAATTGCATGAAGCTAAAAGTTCAGGTGAGAAAGAACCAAAAAAAAGGCTCGATATCAAGGAAAGAAAAAAAAGTAGAGGAAATACTGGATGTTGGAGGCACCAGAGATCTTTCTCTGTGCCGAATTCTCTCCTGATCTCTTAGTCTCCCCCTCATTTAGAAAAGACCTGTTTGCGCCCCCTCAACGCACACCCACACTGTTATCACCACAGACACACTCTCTCAGATGCATGTGCAAGCTCAAAAAACACTGCAAACACCCACATTGGCAGTTCTTCTCTCCCCTGCACTCTAAAACTGTCTCTCTCTCTCTCTCTTTCTCTCTCTCACACACACACACACACACCCATACAAACGTTTAAAAAAAAATTCGGAACTGCCCGGAGTGTTTGCAGCCCACACTGTTTCCTATGTGTGGAAAGGCTGACTCTCTCTCTCTCTCTCTCTCTCTCGCTCTCACACACACACAATAATCGGAGACAGGGGAAAAATTATATTTCGTTGTTTGATCCAAAGCCGTTTGATTTTCTCCGCCTCGCTTGCAAAGCCACTTAGCAGCTGTACAGTTGTATAACAAGACTTTTCCCATTTTGTACTTACAGCATTGAATTTCCTTTTAACATGCTTTCTGTTTTTTGAAAGGTTTTTTTGTAGTGTATATTTCCTAATGACATGGCTACGAGTGCTTAAACCCAACATTAGGCTTCAGAAATCCTCCTTATGGGATTTCTTTCCCCTCCAGGGATCCAAGCTCAGTTTTATTTGGAGCTAATCTAACATTTGTCCATGCTGTGCAAATAAATATTACATTTCTGAGAACATTGTTAGTGACTTTTGGTTTTGACCATTTGCGTTTAAAGTCTCTGTTTGAAATTGGTTAAGTAGACGATTGCTTCCAAGGAATAGAGGCCATCCATCCGTTCATGAATCTGCGCACTGACAGCTCAGAGACCCACAACTGCTATCTCTGTGTCATATAAAGCCATATTGAAAGGCTTTTTCTTTATTACATAAAAAAAACTGGTGTGTGTGTGTGTGTGCTCTTATACACCTAAGTTAGATTTAAATTTAAACCAAATACCAGAACATTTTCACATTAAAAACCCTACAATAAATGGATTGTGTTTGCAAATTTTTCCTCATTACTGTTTACATACCTTAGGATGCATGGTGTGAAGTCTTTGCATTTTAATAAAAAACGAACAAAGTTTGTTGTAACAAAAGTATGAAGTCAGAATTCTGCCACATAGAAGTAATGGCGCTTGTAACTGCATTACATTTTCATTAAAAAAAGTACTTCAGCTACTAATTTATACATATTGATAACCCTGAACTTGAACTTATGGAAAACAATCAATGTCAGGATACCAGATAGTCCAATACTGGTATCAGAAATGAGCTCGATCCCAAAGTCTTTTTAACCCATTGTTTAATGAATAAAGTTGTTATAATACTTACTCTTGAACACTACTGTTTTATTAGAGTAATATCACTTGATCAAGTCTTTTTCTAAAGATACACTCTAGAAAATGAGCAACAAAAGTTTGTATGATTTATGCTGATATCGCAATAAGTCAATATCAATGTATATTTAAAGCTACCATATTTTTAACAAACTTTATTATGTGAGGTGATTTGAGTGACAGAAGGTGCATATCGTTTCTATGATACACTAATGCAAATTATGTCAACATTCGTTTTGTAAAACACCATTTCCCAGAATTTGTCTCCTTCCCTCACTAAGTCACCTTTTTACTAGAGTCCCTTTGCATCCTTCCTCTCGTCCCAAATCTCCCTCCCTCTGTTCCTCTCTTCTCTCTTTATCCCTCGCAAAGGGAAATATCATGGAGAAATTGGCAGGTACTCCAAAGACAGAGTGTGGGCAGAGAAAGAAACAGGACAGTAGAGTGAGGTGGAGAGCATTATGGAAAGAAAAACAAAAGGTAAAAGAGGTGAGAAGAGACAGAACATAAAAAGAACATCTCTGTTTGGGATGTTTATTGTAAATAATTTACTGGATCTCTGTTCTGCCTGCTCTGCATCCAACAGTCATATTTATTTAACGCTGATGGCCATGTAGAAAAGGGACTCATACAAGTCGGGTGTTTAAAGGTGATGGATGTAAATTATCACCGATGAGAATACATGACCCCTTTTGAAAACATTTGTTTGCACATCTGTGATGCCTACAGGAGGCTCCACTCAGAGGTCAAGGCCACCATTGAGGATTGCTTGATTGACTGAATGAGACAGATTTACTCTAACATTTATCACACTGAAGAAAATAATGGCTGGAGTGGGTACCTGATGCTATGATGGTTGCTTTCATCCAAGTGGGGACAGATGGTCATTTTCATTTAACTAAATATAGAGGTTTATTTTGTCAGACGGCAGGGGCCTTTCCACTGACTTCCATTAATTTCTACAGCCTAACTGTGATCCTTACCCAAACCCTAACCATTAAGGGGACCTACCTAACCCCAACCTAAACATAATGCACAGCTTAGTCCTAAACGTGACCCCTGACCCAAAAACAGCAATTCCCTAAATTCCCACTTAAACTACTGTGAATAACACTTTATCCATCACAAAAGTTCAAAATTAAATTAGATTGTGTGCTTTTAGTTTTAAAGATTTATATCAGGAGAGTTAATATTTGGCTTGGGAACAGAATTATTTCCTTAAAAAAGAGGCTTTTAAATCTCAACGGGACCGCCCAGGTTAATTAAAAGCAAGACTTAATTGACTTGGACATTAATGACTTGTTAATATACTTAAGATTATTTAACTACCCAACTTGGATCATTTCTTTTTAAGTTATAAACTAGGCTTTTTCTCCCCTACTAGAAAAGCCTCCAATGATTATAGCATAATGTCATGATTGTAGTTTTTAATTCATTTTGCACAATAAATAGCAATCTTTCCTTCTTACAGTCCTCTGCCTGATGAAGCAATTTCCATCATTCCTTCTCACTGCTGATATTGTCATAAGATCCCTTAAAATTTATTTGCTCTTTTGACATTTACCTTTTGAGATCAGTAGCAAAGGCAGAAAGAAATATAATTTTAGGTCAAATGAAAGAGACAAATCCAATAATGTGGGGATAAAGGTTTGTTAGCTTTTCAGCAAAATAGCATTCATTCTGAAAGCAGTAATTTTAAAGAGACCAGTTTTTTTTTTTGTTTGTTTTTTACGGCACTAGTGGCTCGTTTTTCTGACAGTAGGCTGACAGGAAAGGGGGGATGAGAGAGGGGGAGAGACAT
>JAUZNJ010031637.1:0-14121 GCA_034780135.1 Jordanella pulchra | reverse complement strand
CTGGTGTGCTACTGCTTGGGTGGAAAGAAAACCAGCAGCCACACGGCCCTTTCTGGAACCACTTTGACACCCCTGTCTTAGAGTAAAGGTGAGAAGTGAAGCAGAAAATGTCCCAAAGGTTACAATTTTAAAAGGTTATTTGCAACCTTGACTGTTTTTTGTAGAGCCGACACAGGTTCATTAGGGGCCTGAGAAGGTCTAAAGAACTATTGCTTAAGTCTATTACAACATTTCTGAGAAGGTTCTGCTCTGGCATTGATCAGTACTTTGTCTTAAAGAAGATAGCGGTATCGATATGCCGACAGTGATACGATAATACTGAAGATAATTAAAATATTTAATGATAATGTTAATTAATGTACGCTCTTAAAGCTTAAAGACTTCCAAAGAAATTCCATTTCATTGCACATTGATTTGGTTAAGGCCTTTAGTTCTATTAACAAAATGTAATTTGGCCTGAAATGAAGAAAACGTTTCACTTTCCTTCCATTTTCTTTGGCTTCTTCAGTTTGCTACAGAGGGGATCATAAACAAAGCAGCTGGAACAAATAAGAGGCTGAAATCAGGGGGAACAGGGGATGATCAGGGATCCAGATCCATCCCAAACATGGTGAGAAGAGGTGGATGGAGAGCATAGATAAAAGTAACAGCACTATAGCCCCTTTGACCAAGGGCACACTAATCTTCCCCATGAGCAGATCTGAAACTCTCATAACGTTACTGCTAGCTGCTCTCCTGTGACATGCTGCTGGTTTGCATGTGTGTGTTGGGGAGAGAAGATGAGTTAGTGAGTGTGTGTGAATGAGAGAGGAAACTCCGTCTTGGTGTATGTGTGAGTATAATGACAGTTCAGCTAGTTGCTCTACTGTGAAAATGACACGTACCTGCCAAATTAATATCATTACTATCAGAGTTTAATGGGCCAGAGCTACCTTCTTATTTAAAACAGAACCCATCTCCCTCTCTCTCTCTAAGGAAAGGGAATGGCTGGAAAATCAGTGCTGTTAGAAAAAAAAAGGATCAACTGAGCAATAAAGATGATGTGAAAACCTACTCCTATTTTTTTTGGAAAGCACACAAGGTCCAAGTGTGTTCTGATACTTGCCTGGTACTTCTCTCAGTTTTAGTGTTGCTTTGGAGTGTTGTTCAGGACTCAGACAACGGCTGGCTGCCCTGAACAAGCCATGTAGGCATTGCTGCTGATACTGACATTGGTACCGAATTTTTAGAAAACACAAGGAGCTCCGTTATATAAAATTAGTGAAAATGTAGTAAAGAAGATAAACAGTTCACACACACTTAAAAATGTCTCTCTATCCTTTCAAAAGTATTTTTTTTACTTAATTCTATTTCTTCCAAAGTTTTAGACTCTTAGAAGTACAACAATTGCCTTCTTTCTTGATTCAGACGTGGATCTTACTGGTTGCTTCTCCCAAACTCTCCAACTCTGGAGCTTAGAAGTTTCTCTAGATAAATTACAGAGTGTATATTAGAACTTACCAGTTTATCAAGTTTTTCATTTAAGATGATTAGTTTAGTTTAAGTTAAGATTAGTTTATAGAACATAACAAAAACTTTCCTTTAACACAGAGGAAACATTATACCTGGTTGATTACAGAGCTCCACAGGTGCTCTTCTGAAGCAGACTGATGCTTTCCTGAGGCACACTAAGCACTGTGACAGAGCTGGGAGGTTGGTTTCCTGAAATCTCCTCAAACTTCCCTGGAACTTTTAACAGTACCAGACAAGTTTTCCTTGTAAATCCTGACAAAGTATCTTGTTGAGTGTCACCTCATACTACAGCCTGGTTCTCGACAGAAAAGAATTTCCAAAAATAGCAAATCAAATGACCTCCAAGTTCCTTGGAAAATTTGGAGAGTATCTTGTAAAATATTTTAGGGTTGATAAAAGAAACTGCTTAAATATAAATAAAACAAATAACAGTAATATCCATTTTAATTGTTTTAAAGAGTTTATTCATATTAAGGTTTTTTTCCCTCTAAGGCAGCCTTTGCTCAGCTGTCATCTTAGTGCTTTTTTCTCTAAGTTTGTGCTCCTCTCTGTAGATGGTAGTTTAAAAGTAAAAGTCTTGACATCTTGTCCTATTCTCAGTATTTGTCACTGCTGAGTGCATGCTTTTGAGTGATGGCTCCAATCATCTCTGCTATTATACGGTAAAAAAAAAGCTTAGTTTGTGCTTTAACTGTGTATGGGGGAGGATTTGGCACGCAGCTCTCTGGTGTTTGGCTCTCAAGTGCATCCTCTCTCATAATGCCTGTGTTTTATTTCAGTATTCCTTTGTGGTTGGTGGTTTTTACAGCTTCACTTGCCCCTTTAAAGCAGTTGTATGTACAGCAGAAGCATTCTGTTGAGGTGTCATCCTTCATTCAGAGTCAGCACTGTGATAATGAGTAGATTTGGAGATACACTCTGCGGGCTGCCAGTGAATGTAGGCACACGCGTGGTTATGTTTGGACGTCTGTGCATATTTACACAGTCTGCTTATATGTGGATATATCTATTGCACAGCACACTAGCTGCATGTGTTGATGCACACATCTGATTCTGTGTATGTGTGTGAGAGATTTCCAGTGTGTGAATATGTCAGGCTGCCGCAGGAGACCAATTAGCTGGTGCATCAGTGAAGAGGTGAGCATAGACACACCTGTGTGTGGCCCTATTACACCAGCTCATCACACACTCGCATACCGACACACAGACAGCATTGCTGTGCTCATAATAGAAATATACTGACAGTTACAGTACGTTGACCATATGGAGTAATGACTTCACCGTGTCAAACTGTCAGTCGTGAGTCACCGGCAGGCCTTATTTCGACTGCATGTTACTAACTTAACAAACTTTTGTGATTTATAGGTTATCTTGCTTCTGCTGAATGCTTGTCGTTTGCTATATGTACTTTACAACTGAAAAATCCTCGACCTTAAACCACATGCCTTCATATACAGGTGTGGTGCACCGATGCAATTAGGTGAAAGCAAAAAGGCAGATCACAGCCAATAAAGCAGCCAGTCCTCTTCATGTATAATTCAGATCTTTTATGGAGGGCTACGCACCCATATGGAAATCCTAAAGGAGGACTAAGGCCATTTCCAGCCAGAGAAAAGCCCCTTTAAAAGCTAATCCCCACACTGGAGTCTCACACTTTTTACTGTTCCTTTTTTAATGAATAGGTGTCCAATAAGGCCTTTTATTGTCTTAGCATATGTTGCTTTTATTAGGGGAAAATAATTAGGTTGCGCGTATCACTTTAGAAGTCCTCTCAGGATAAAAATTAGATAGTTTCACAGTCGTTGCGCAAGTCCTTCTGATTCCCCATCATTTTCCCCTTGGATGCCCCGTGTCCTGTTGCCCTTACCTTCTTTCCTTCCTCCTTTCCAACTCCTTCTCTTTGTCCCTTCTGTCGCCTTATTGTTCTCCTCCTCTTGTCCTTTGCATTTCCTCCTCTTCATTCCTCACATCCTCTTCTTTTGTTTTCTTGAACACACGGGATGGGGGGGCATTAAATGTATGCGGCAATGTTGCGCTGGGCTGCACCTTTACACACGCATGTAACAGATGAACAATCACATCGTGGCAGGAGGCTGTTGATGACTGACACTATGTTGATCTTATCAGGTGCAAACTGGGTAAGTAGAGGGCCACAGGGAGAAAAGGAGAGTAATAGTGCTTTGGCAGTTGATGGTGGAGGGTGCTTTTTGTTGTGTTCCTGTCACTTCAGCATAGTCTCTCCTGCTCTTCTGCTCATCCTTTTTCTTTCTCATCCCCTACTACATCACCTTGGTTGCCTCGAAAAGGAAAAGTGGCAACAAGGCTCATCTGTGATCTGGGACACCAGGGGAAAGGGATCCATTTACATCCAAGATGTCATACTCTAATCGTTTACCCATGAGACCCCAGTTACAGAAACACGGTATGGCCGGTCATGTAAGTTATGGTCTGAGGGGGATGGGGCTGCAGGCGAATAAGGATCTGTAGGTAGCAGATGGAAAAGAAGGAGTCAAGCTCAAAAGCAGAGGGGCAGGGTAGGGCAGGGAGACGGAGAGATTGAGCCTCATGATGAAGTAAAAGACTGAGAACCATGTAGGAGGCTGGTTCTTTCATTCTGCCCTTAATGCTCCTCAGGGGAGTGTGCTGCCTTGAGGTGAGTATTAGCCATCCGCCTGTGGGCTAATGGACGGTACAAAATATAGTTTAGTCCATACAGATGACCAGAGGTAGACTAATCACTTGGGAGACCTGTGATGAAGAGGCTTTGTGCTTTTGACCAAACTACTCCTGGAGGCCGGCTGAGGCGCTCCCAACAGAAAAGGTGCACACACTAATATTATCGGCTGTAGCTTACATACAGCACACATTAGCTATGGCATCATTTCGTTGAACCTCTGCAAAATGTAGTTCTTCATTAAGAGATGATGGGAGAGTTGCTGTCTGCTTGGACATCATCTAAACAACCTCCTCCTTCTACGGCTCCGCCATCCCATCCATGTGCTCCAAAAATTAATATAATAGTTTTTTTTAAATCTCAACTCAAGAATCCTTCAACCATTTATTTGTGAAGATTGTTGTCCTTCTTTCTCATTCTAGTTTTTTTATAATGTGTTAAGCAGTTCTTAGCCCTTGTATTGGATCAATAGACAAAGAATAGATGGTTGATCAAGCTTAATGACTCATGAGTTTCACCTTTTAAACTTCAATAAAGCAGTAAATAAGGTGTTTGATAACATTTCAGTGCATTGAGAACAATCTGTCTGTGATTAAGTGAACAGTGATGCTCCCTCCAGGTCATTACTGGAGTTACTCCCCAGAAACATGACTTTCTGAAACTTGCTTCCTTCATAAAAATAATTAGAGCTCAACAGCAAAAAACTGTCGCACTCAAAACCAAAATTTGAGACATAAGGAATGTTTGCAGACTTTGTGGCTCTTATGAAGAAGATTGAGTGTTGTTTCGTGGAACACAAATACAAAAACAAACATAACTCCGATGTTCTGAGTCACTCTGACCAGAAATGCTAACATGCTATCTAGCATCCTGTCTGTGTGCCACAGGCAAGCTTACAGAGGCCCCCTCAGATTCGCTGCTGTGTCAGTCTGCTTTTTTAAAGTGTTTGCTGAGGTGTTTTTGGTGCTAATCTCTTTTCATCTTGGTTGAGTGGTCAGGCTGAATGGATGGGCAGCTTGTTTATCTGAGAGGGGACCTTATTACCCAGGATTCCTTCTGCAGAAAGTCCAGGCACGCTCAGCTAAGCTGCCAGCTTGCAGCTAGCTTCCCATGTCTAAAGGCAAACAAGGATCAGCCCTCAGGATGTTTTGCTTTCAATGGTTATTTATTAAATGTAAAATATCTTTAGCACAGATTAAAAATCAGACACTTCCATATATTTTAAACATCACAGGTTGGGGAAAAAAGAAACATTCCTAAAAACAGAATCCCGATCAGTTCAGAGTTAGAGGGTAGCTACTCCACGAGGCCGGAGAGAGGGTTTGAACTGAAAACTGCACTCCTCCTGATCCCTGTACTTCATCCATCATACCCCTGATTTTAGAAAATAACTTATTTTACCAAATAACTTCAGAATTTGCCTTCTGTCGATGAGGAACTAAAACATGAAATAAACATGGAACTTTTATTTAGAAGTAGATAAACATTTTCTGTTTTTTTTTTTGTAAGCTTGCCCAACTTAAAAAAAAAGTTTTCATAAAAAGGAAAAAAAAATATCTGTAGCCCTACTGCATATGGAAAGGGCGTTGGCATGGCAAGCATGAATGTATACTGTAATGATCTGTAGTCGGTGCCAGGAGGCAGCTTCTAAAACTGCTTCCCAGTCGTGATCGCTCTGCCAGTTTTAGTACTGCTGCTCAACTGGAGTGCCATCACAGGGGTCATCTGGTAAAAGCCCCTCTTGTCTCTCTCTCTCCTCTGCCTCAACCCTCGCCGCTGTACAAATGCCAACTTGACAACAACTGACACAGATGGTGAGCAGAAACACAGGACAGGCCATGGAAGAGAACCACCCACAGGAGTAAGAAAACAGGAAGACTCTACACACACTGTCCAAGAGAGGATATCGTCTGACAATAATATCAACTCATTCTTTTTCCCTTTTTTTTTTTTTTTTTACAGTATTTAATTTTTTTTATTCATTTTTTTTTTTTGTTTTTAACTTTTCTTTCAGCGCATGCCATGTGAGAATTTAGGGATTATAAAAGTACCTGAAAGAACTGCAAGGTTTTCTGCATGCATAGACTTTGGTATTTACAGGTTTGTATGTACAGACTAAAACCAGACTGCTCTACAGAGATGGCTTATTTACACTCAGGTCAGCGGGAGAGATTGATGTCATAACTACAGATGCGGGGGTCAACGGGGTCACATGCATAGGGTCAGAGAAAGCTCTTACAGCCGAGTACAACTCTGATGACAAAGGGAGACACAACAGAACACAGCAAATGTAAAAATACTGATTATTCAATGACAAAGCATATTATCCGTGCACCTTTTTGCTTTGCAAGTATGCTAAGTATGACTTCTAGTTATTGCTCAACACTTATTAGGACATTTCTATTGCCAGTCTATGAGGTTCTTTAATATTGGGACAATATTGTGATTGGAAGACTTTGATCTGATCCCAGAGATGTTCCAGAGCTGTAATGCTGGATCCAAAGCTAACGCAGGCTTGTGCTGGTCTTCAGCTTTCCTCCAAGAAACACTGTTATTGCAGGATATATTTCATTTTTTAAATCTGCAAATGTTTACATAGAACTAGTTTAAACAGAACATACTGTCAGACTTTGTTTTACTATCCTAATCCTTTGGTTTGTCTCTCTGTGATCTATTTTGTTGCTGGCGAATTTTTTAAAAGTTTTGGATTTGTGTTTCTGTACATTTTCACTTTCTCTTTTATCCTTATGGTATACATATGACAACATACTCAAGGTCAGGTTTGGTTAATTGAAGTGTCCCATATTTTCTAAGTGTAGATTTTCTCTTCCTCCAGTGCTTTGCAAAGTATGCATATCCCTTTAAGATTTTTTATAATTCACATTGCAATCATCAACAGTAAATGTATTTTAATGGTAATTCTTGTGATCATCATAAATTACAGTATTAGTAGTGGAAGGTAGCAATTTCAGGCTTTTGATGTGTTGGTTTAAGCCTCCTTACTTGGCTATTCCTGTTCTATATCCAGTTCAACCCACTACAACAAACTACTACGTAGTAAAACATGTAAAAAAGCAACACATCAATACTTTCCTTCAGCGAATAACACAAAATTGGGCAAAGAAAATCTGTTAAAAGTTGCAAAAATTTGAGACTGAGCTTCACCTTCCATCAAGACAATGAAGCAAACTGCCAGAGCCACAATAAAATGTCTTAGAAATAAGCTTATTGGTGTGTTAGAAACAATTAGTCTGTCGACCTCATATTCATGTACACATATGCCTTCTGTTTTTAAGATCTTTAGTTATGTTGCAAAAAAAGAATGAGCATAAGCATTTATCTAAACGAGCAGAACTCTTGGTCACATACATGACATGACAATTGTGAAAAAATTTCAAGGGATGTGAATCATTTTGCAAAACACTGTTTATCTTTACAGCTGCAAAGATTTGTACTTAATCTTCATTGTATTTATCTTTAAACATTTAAGAGTGAGTCAGTGACTAACTGTTCGTTCAGAGAACAATCTTTCATTTGTTCTTTTTGCTATTCTGCCCAAAACTGTCTTAAATCTCTTTGTTAAGCTTTAGAGATTCCCCGAATCGATTTCAAATCCAAGTTCACAGCTCTAGTTGGAAAAGAGCAAAGCACAAGGATGTTTCTCAGAAAAGTACTGTACACAAGGTAATGATTAACATTTAGTTAAAGAAGATAAAGATACACACTGAGAGTTTGTGAACAAATACATTTACAAACCTCATCTACACTTAAAGACGGGCTGGAAATAGCTACTCTTTACCTTTTGCCTACATTTTCTCATGTCCTTTTCCTTTTGCTTATAAGCCGTTGCTCGTCTGTGTCACGAATGCTTGTACAAATGCCCTTCTGTGCAAAAAGAAGTGTAAAAGATGTTCTCGTTCCCTGGACCGCTACCTCGCACACACCTTGGCTATCCTATCTGCAAATGCACACACACAATGATAAATGGCTGTGGTGGGTGGCTAAGCATGTTAATGCCTAATCTCATCAACCTTATCTCTTACAGAGGTCACAAGATCAAGTGGTGTGGGGCTGAGCTAAACACCAATAAGATTGTACAAACAGTCCATGTAATGGTTTATTGGCCCCAAACTGCACTGCTGGATTCTGGGTTTACTTTTCAAAGAATGAAAAATTCAGATAATAAAAGTTTCATTTGAAATTACTGTCAGATCAGTGTTTGGTAATTGAGCGCTCAGACAGCCGGCCAAGTTCAAGGTGTTTTCAGCATCTTCAAGCCCCGCATTGCTGAACTCCTCTGTCAAGTTTAAAGGCAGTTTTGCCTCTCAGTCGAGCGAAATCAGATGCCCTCAGTGAAGAGATGAGTTAGACTGAACGCCTGTGAACCTATAACTCAGAGACACTGCTTGGCATTTAAGCATCTTTGATATGGCGACATGTGATGTGGAGGAAGTTATCGCCTGGCTGGCAGGTGAGACAGACAGCGGCCCACAGAGAGATGCAGCCGTTTCATCTGCTGTTTACCAACTCTCTCATCACACACCGCTTCAAACACGCCGAATCTGTTCACACAGCTTACAGGAGGCGGGGTGACTGTGCGCTGGTTTGTGTGTACTGATGAAATGAAGACATTTGCCTTTTCCTGTTTAAATTATTGCATATGCATTTTGCACATTTTTATTTAAAAGGATCCTTTCACTTTATATGTATTAGCCTCACAGCTGCTTTACGAAGCTGTTCAAACAGTTGGCAAGTAATGGTTCTCCATTATGCATGTGTATATATATATATATATATATATATATGTTTGACTATTGCGCATATGAGCTTGTCTCGGTGCGAGCCAGTGCTCGGTGCTAAAACTCTCATCACTCTCATCAGGAGATAAAGTGGGCAAACCATTTCATGTGGTCGTACAGAAGTCGTCTCCAACCCCGGGTGTTTCACGGGGAAGCTGTCACAGCAGCTTTTAGCTGGAGCTGCAACATGAAAGATCCCTCTTTGAGCAGTCGGGTTATGTGTGTAATTCTCTCTGACGTGTTTATTCAACTTTCATTTTCAAATGTCACAGAAATCTCTTCCCCGCCACCACATCCACCTCTTCCGAGAATATCCCCACTAATTACAGACTGAAAGGACATGGTGTGTTAGAAAACTTAGCACGTAACACCCTTTCAGTTTTAAGAAACAACATTAAACTCTGTGAGTTTCTGGGTTTAAGACCGAATAATGTTCAAAAATAAATATACTTAGAGAAAACTAGTGAGAAAGCCGCCGGTCTATGTATGCTTACTGAAAAAAAGCTCTGTTCTTTTTTTCTATAAGTAACTGACTCATAACTTGGGTAAAGAATTGTTCTTGCATAAATCTCAATGCTTATATTTAACTTTAAAAGCCTGGCTCAATCACTGTACACATAGTGTGAAAATATAATCTTCATTTCCACTGAAACCTGTTTTTCTATTATTATTTACATAAAAGCTGCATTTTAGTGGAGATTCCCATCCAGACTGCAGATACTTTAACCCTTTTTCACTGTGCCGGTGCATCTTGAGCAGTCCTGTACATGCCAGGTAAACAAGTAGATAAATAAATATATGTACAGTTAAGTTGATACGAAGCAGTCCTCATGGGCTGCTGAGAGAAGGGTGAGACAGCTTGTGTGTAAAAGTCTTTTCATTTTTTTTCCTGCGGACGCTCAGTCCTGCTGTCTCCTTTTTCCGACTGTCTAAATGGATGCGTTTATCTCCCAAACGATGGATGCTGCCTGCGTCCCCCATTCATCCTCTCTCTTGACAGGGCACCTCTGAACGTCTCTGTGCAAGTAGATGAGTTCTCCATGTTTCGTCTCCTCCTACAGGATGAAGCCAACTAAGTGCCACTGATGGTGTCTCCTGTTTTCTCTTTTTTGCGTTCACAGCAACAAGGTGCTGCCACCACGGTGTACTGCGCGGTGGCCCCGGAGCTGGAGGGTTTAGGCGGCATGTACTTCAACAACTGCTTCCGCTGCCAACCGTCCATCCAGGCACAGGATCCGAGCAATGCTGCCAGCCTGTGGGAGCTGAGTGAGCGCCTAGTTGCAGAGCGATCAGTCGGGATTCAATCCCTCTAACGGACTGAAATCCAGGCGGTGTGGGGAAGAAGTCACAGAGGAAGCTTTTGATGTTGACTTAGGGGTGAACTTGATCAAAGACTGACTGCACAATACAAAAACTGTTAAATCACAGAGGTCTGTATGGATGTCATCTCACTATAGGGCTAAAACATACTACATACACAGGAAGGAGGGGGTTTAATTTACAGTTGCAGTCTAGTTGTTTGCTCTCTTTTGTTTCTTTACAGTAGGAAGTAGAGAACTTAAAATGAACAGGTTAGCTTTTCTTTTGTTAGTTTTTTTGTCTGCTGTTTTCTTGTAACATTTCAACCACAAAGTTTTTGAGTAAGCATATGCTTGGGTTACACTTACTGTTCATTGTTTTTAGAAAAATCCTCTTCCAAATGAATGTCTCTGGATTCATTTTGTCTACTGTTGGGCAGAAGTTTCTCCCAAAACAGATTTTAACTGATGGAGTTAAAGAAATACAACCTAGTGAGCATAGGGCCTTCACAAATATATAAACACAATAGAGGTATGTTTCTTTTGCCTATTTACATGATTCTGTGATAATCGTATCTTTATCAGTGTCCCTATTTGGTATCTGTACAGTATTTACATCCACCTGATTTGGGGCATCCTAATTTTCTTCTTGCTATGATGAAATTAAAGCATCTGTTCTAATTTTGAGTTACAATTTGGAGATTTATGGAATGATATTTCACCATCATGTAAGTCTTATGTACAAACACCATGATCTCTTTTTCTTCTCTTGCTGTTAAACTAGAATTTTTGATTTCAGTCTGTTTTTAAGTTGTAATCTTTAGTATTGAGTCGCTGTATTTGGGCTGGGTTGTCCTGAAGCCGCTTGGAGGGCGATTCGCTTTTGAGACATTGTGCTTCATGGCAGTCCGGGTGCCGAAGGTTGTTCTATAAACAGCATTCCAGTGTCGTAATATCTGTAATAAAGAAAAGAGAGGGAAAAAAAATGGGAGACAGTTTAATTATTTCATGCGTTTGTTATTCATGTGAAATACATTAATTTGGAGGCCAAATGGAGTTTATATCTGTAAAGGAAGTTGTGGAAGAATATAGCAGCATTACACTCTCTGTGTTTGATAAATATTAGATAATGTATAAACCTTTAACACATTATTTTAAATTAGATATCTGTTTTTTTTTTCAAGAGAGAAACATTCACATTCTGGGTTCAAAAGATAGACCTGTCATTCAATCATACAAACAGCCTCAAATTCCCCTGCCCCCTGTAACTAAGACTAAATAAGTGTGTTCTCTTTTTAAGCCGCACCATAAGTCATACAACAATTTTGCAATGTCCAGAATTTAAGGAAGAAAAAAAAATCAAAAAAACAGAAACAGTCATGTTCCAGAGGTAGGAATAAATAGAAATAATCCTAACAAGAGGACTGTTAATGGTTAGAACGCACAACACGTTAAGAAATAGGATTTGAACAATCTTTTTTTTAAACTAAAAATCCACGCGGTTTTATACACTTTACTGTTCTCAACTTCCATCTTAAACTGATCAGGTGTTTATGTATAATGACTTTTTCATCAGTTTTAAGCAACACGGTTTTTTACTCTCAAGTTTAATATTCTTAAAAGCTTAAATCATGTTTAAAAAATTACACAATATAACACAGGTTCATCCTCTGGCTCTGATTATTATATTGTATTTTGTGTCATTGTATTTTGGACAACAGGTATATAGTACATTGCTTCACTTAATTTATTAGCAATAAATATCTGAGTATTAAAAGTTAATGAGCAAGATTGAGAATAGATTAAATAACAAAAATACAAACAATAATGACTATGAAATATTTTAGATAAGAAAAGTAAAAACATTTTTAATCTTTCTAAAGCAATTTAAAACCGCATTTTAACAATTTGTATCAAATACACTCCAAGTAAAGGTCACAGTCCTACGGCCTTGTCATAACTTAAGGTGCAGGTGTCTTATCTTTGTCCTTTCACATTACTGGACCCACAGCAGCATCTGTGATGTTCACACTCAGGAATTAACTGACAAAACATTTCATTAAGTTTTCCAGGAAGCTGGATTCTATGTAAAAAAAATAGCACATTATCCCAATAAGACCTTTATAAAATAAAGAACACCTCAGAGAGGCTCTGAGTTTAATGGAGTGGCAGTGAGGTTAACTGTTAGCTTGGGTGCTGTCCGTGGTGCTGATTAGGCTCTGTAACATTTCATACATATTTTAGAACATTACCCGCCTGGTGGCGGATTTCGGATTATGTTCTAGCCCTCAGTATTTTTCTTTTTGTCAGCAGCTTGCTGAATCTCAACATGTATATTTTGAAGAGATTAAAATCTTCCCAGATCATTTAGCCCGAGCAAACAGATCTCCAGTTTGTTCAGAATGTCATTATTTATCTACACATGGCTTGTTAAATCCAGTGTGTTATTAGACATATTTTGAAAGTAAACCTCTTTATTGTTTTAACATAACCACAGGAGGAGAAAAGGGACATCCATTTAAAATCCAGAATTTGAAAAGGAATGATTTTGCTAATGATATTTATCAGATTTTCCTTTTTAATTTCAGTCTTTGATAGATAAAAGTGGTATGTGACATTTGGGGTAAGGATTGAGTGGTATTAAGCTGAAGATTATAATAATTATAATTGTAATGAATGCAGTCTGGATCATTTACATCGTGATACTAACAACATTTCTGGCAACTTGAATGTTTTAATATTTGATCATGTTACATACCAACTTAAGTTTTTGTTTTTGCCATAAAATAAGGCAAATTGCATAGTAATATGAGAGGATTCAAAGATGCATGATTTTTGGATGATTTTCAAATATCAAAATAATGGCATGTATAATTTTAAAATGTATAATTTTAAGATTTACATCTTATATATTTATATAAGATGTTATATAAGATTTACATCTTATATATTTATAAATATATATATATTTATATTAAAAAAATTTCTTCATTAAGATTAAAGTACAACTCTGCTTTAAATGGGATTAGTCGCATACTAAGAATGTCCACATAGTTTGCATTTACCATAACAAAACAAAGAACCTGCAGTAAAATTCTGCACATGCACACAATGAATAAACAAGGCAGAGCAACACACGTATTCTAGCTCAATCCAAATGTTGTAAATTGTTAAAGACATTTTAGCCAAAGCATGAGTGCTTTCTCCATGATAAGTGCTGTCTGAATACTGCTGGTACTAATGAACGACGTAGGAGAAGGAAGCTGGAAGCTTGGTATCGATAGATAGGTTAGCTTCAAACTTTGTGATGTCTGAATATCTGTGGCTATTGAGCTATAAGGAATTCCTCTATCCTTTGCTTGATAGGACTTATGGGCACTTCGTGGTAATGAACGAAAACACCTCATTATTTTTGTTAAACTACTGTTTTTACAGTTCTTTTTTGAAAGGCTATCATCTTTATTTGACTAACATCATCAATGTGTGTTCCTATTTCCTGATAATGTCCTGAAAGCTAAAGGCTGTCTGGAGTGGGTACTGCAGTCCAGATCACCTTTCCCACCAACAATAGTGTTCTTACTGGGGAGCTAGGGGCTAACATTTGCTGTAATCGCTCTCAGCGGAAGTGTAAAAAGAAAGAGGGAGAATGCATGCCAAGAGATTTGAGTGACGCTTGGATAACAATATGGACATTGATGTTCATATTGTGAGACTTAAAGCTGCAGAAGCATTCTAATCCCTCTGTCAAGATTTTGAATCATGACTAATCAGCCTCACTAATACTAATGCCAGTGGTAACTATTCTGTATTTACACTCTTAGTTGTAGTGATATATATA
>JAUZNJ010031636.1:0-14121 GCA_034780135.1 Jordanella pulchra | reverse complement strand
TAAACGTTTTCTATAGACATTTGGCTATATCAAAACAAAACAAAACTAAACAATTATTTCCTCAGTCGTACCTCCAGAACTACCTGCTAGGATCATTCAGATTAACAGACATTTTGGTTTCTGCCATGTAATTTAAGGCATCACGGTCCTTCATTACAGCATAGCTTCATTTTTAAAACATAAATGTTGCCATCTGTTATCCACTCTTTCCCTTTTTTCAATGTACCCTGTTTTTCTGTCGTCATCAACATCCATAATAAAATTGAGACAGCAACATAATGCATGAAGATACCTGTTTGGTCCTCGCCCCCTTACTCTGACTTGAGGTGTTTGCCATCTGAAGATGAGGAGGACAGAGCAATGTGGAACATGCATAGATCATGCCTGGATGCAGAGGTTGTTCAATTGCCTGTAACATTTGCCCAGGCAGGGACAGTGTCCAGGTGAAACATGGCTTTGCCCCAGGTGTTAATAGCCAGTGTAATGCAAACAATGCCAATGATGTTCATAACTATACCGGTCTTAGCCTGTCGGGGACAAAAACAATGTAATGATTAACGAGATGTGTCAGTTCATTTACAATATTTTCAAAACTTTCACTCAGTATGTGATAAAATGCTTATCTACACAAGTTAGCTTAATCAAAGAATTTAAACAGATAATAATGGATATCAGTCTATCTTGTTAAACAAAAATGCATGTAACACATGTGCATAATATGGTGCATCTCAAATTTGTTATGAGACTTATAAAGCGACCTGACTTATCAAAACCTGAGTATTACTATGAGAATTGCATTATTTAACTCTGTAACTCATTGATTATGTTCTTTTTCAGTCATTCTGCTATAGATTTCCAGAATGTTTTGGATCATCAAATAGTTCAAGCTTTAGCTGTTGGTTGGATGGTATCTGACTTTATACTATGGTGTATAAGGGAGTTGGCCCATCTTTCTAATGGGTGACCAATACTCAGCTTCTCTGAGAGGGCTTATAGTGTGTGAAGGTACAGTGAAAGACCGAGCTTAATTCCACACCGAAAAGACGGCGGGATTTTTTTTTCTATTTCTGGAACTCTTTAAATCAAGTTTGATAATTAGTGTTACGTGTTTTAAATTCAACTGTATACATTATTCTGTTTGTATTCTTCTATGTTGACATGTAAGATGATACAGTGGAGAGTGTCCACTTTGCAAAACATAAGAGTTAGACTGGATAATGTATAAAACTGCAGTTTAATATGTGGCACCAAACACACATTAAACATGTTTGCTGCCACACTTTCAATCTGTGTTTCAACTGATGGCACCTCCAGTCAGATCAATACAGTCAAAAAAAACAACAACAATCCATTTTATTTGTAAAAATAACGGGTGGGAACATTTCTATTCCCAGTTATTTCTCAAAAATAGCATTGATACAAAAACTCAGCTTACTGTTTCTCTTTTCAACAGATATTTGACTGTCACCCCTATCAGACTGTGGTTATGAATGCTTCATTGAATGGAAATATGTGGGGTTCCTTTAGACCCCAAACAGTTAAAGCAGTACTTTAAACATGGTTTAAAGTACCGTACTGCTTAGGCATGTTGGGATTGTGCAGCATGCATCCATGGACAAATATCGGGTACAAGGAGATTTTAATTGGCTTGGTTGTGCCAGAGGGTACAGTCCTTAAAAGAGTAAAACAAACAGAGATGCTATTGCATCTAAAACTTAGGGTTAGGGCTACATAATATTTCAAACATGTATTTTAAAGATTTCAAGGGATTTAGTGCAACAGTGACATTTGAAATCATATGAAAAAAACGTACTCAATGCCTTTTAAATATAGGTTGTTAAAGTAGGACACTGAATGAGTTCAGATTATAAACATAGTTTATAACTACTTTTCATTATATAGTCCTAAGAATAAGCATGGACAATTGGAGTAATTATCATACATCTATCTCGTTTATAGTACTTAGCATTGTTTCTATCATATGCTTGGAAGGAGACATGGAGAGAATACTTAGGGTGATAATTCAATTTCAAAATTAATCTTAGTTACTAGATATCACTAAATCTTATCAAGCTAACCTTTAATCTTTTATCTGTTTGTTGCTAGTGCTTTTGTGCTTTTTTTTTACAACAAAGTTTAAAGTACTGCTTAGGCTGCAACTGTAAATTACATTAAATACAGGTTCTGGAGTCCTAATTGTACAAGAGCAGCAGCAAAGTCATAGCACCTTCAGATTCAGTATATTATTTACAAAACAACCCCCACAATCAGCTGTGTTCTCACCATGTCAGCAACCTTGAGGTGTCCATAAGAAAACACTATGGCGTTGGGAGGTGTGGCGACTGGTAGCATGAAGGCAAATGACGCACTCAGAGTACAGGGCACCATGACGTACAGCGGATTGATTCCGATGGACTGAGACTGCAATAATCACAAAGGAGGTTTTTTAAGACTTTAAGCATGAAAGAACGCAGACGTGATCAGAAAAAATCCCTTTCTCCTCTATCTGGCTATTTCTCTTTGACCGCATTCACTGACTCATAACTCTGAATGAAATGTGTGCAATTCTGCACGAAGTAAAAACTCTCATTAGGTGGGTGTAATTAAGATGTGATTCCTGCTGGCCCGGTGCTGAATCATGGGATCCAAAATAGAAAAGCGCTACATGTGTACCGGATAATGGCAGACTGCTTCGACTCAGAGAGCATTATGGAGTGGAATTTGCTTCTGAATTACATATCATGGAGCACAGAAGCTTGAACAAGTGCACAGTAATTTCTGCTTCTCAAAATAAACAAAGAAGAAAAAGAAATAAACTTTATAAATAAACTGCTTTCAAGTATCAGGTTACCACAATGACAGTGTTTGGTCTTCATAAATAGATTTTGTTTTAATCAATGACTCACTTGACATCATTGAACAATACAATGACCCATAAACTATTATTAAACCATATTGTCATATCCAAAATTTCAGCTCTAAACCTCTGAGTAAATCATTCATTCTTAGCCTCCTGTTTTTATATAGAACAAGCTTATCGAACAATATGCATTCAACGTTTTTTTTAACAGTTCCTTATGTCAATAGTGCAAATGACTATGTTATTGTGAAACACAAACTAGTACATCATTTTGAAGTGAAAGGAAAAGCATGCATAGTTTTGCATTTGTATTTGTATTTAACCACCTTAAGGCAATACATTTTACTGCAAGAAGAGAAAAGTCTTCGATCTTTCAGTTTAAAATCTAAAGACATATAACATGAATCAGTGTCTTCTGTATTTCTAGTATCACTTTCTAACTATTTCTTCCAAGGTTTGGCAGGCAGTATAACATCCTGGCCAAAAAGTAATCTAGGCTTAGACCTAAAATTAATCATTAAACAATCAAGTTGTACAAGCTGTGCTCTGTAAGCAAAACTGCTTTCATGTAATCCTCAGAAACCAAGTTCAGTCTGATTCCATAGGGAAAGAGTTGGATTCTTCCGACAATATTATGTGGAGAAACATTGTAAAAGTGAGAGAAAGTTTGGGTGACAGAATGAGACAAACACAGAATAGAAACGTAGTTATTAGAATAAAATGAAACAATACAAGTTAGAGCCCAACCATTACATTTGTTGATCCATTTAAAATGGCTATGCAAGTATTAATTAATTAAACAATGTTAAGTTAAAGACAGGGTCTATAGCCAACTTTCTGTTTATATCAGTCTAAGCTAAAACTTGTTTTGAGTTAGACTTTGAATAATTGTCTAAAACCAAATCCAAAATCCAAAAAACATCCTTTCACTTAGATTTTCCTTTTATTAAATATTTATTACATCTATCTTAGACACATTTGGACAGGTGTTAAATGATTTATATAGATTTCTTTGAACAAAAATAATGTAACTGGGCCAAATGAATACAGCAAGATAAAATGGCAATTTTTAAGTCTTGCTAAAGTTATCATTAGAATTTGCTTCTTGGTTCTTCCAACATGTGAATATGATCTAAACCAATTAAATTAGATTTGAACTGCATTCAAAGGTTCTTGTCATGCTCAAAGAGAAACCTTAACCCCAGTGTTAAGTGTTTTGAAGCATCTAACATGTTTTGGGTTGTTTTTTTTGATAAAAGTGTCTTCCTGTCCACTCTGTGTAAGTTTTATATCCACACAGTAGAGAAACATTCACAATGGATGATGTTGACATCACCACTGGATGTTCATGGTGAAGTATATATTTTTGCCTTACATGGTGTCAATTTTGCTCATGCCTCAACACAACATTTTATTTTTTTGTGTGCCATTTTTTTTGTGAAAGACTGCTTTCCTCCCTGGTTTTTCTGTCAACAGATTATCTGTCCTCAGTTGTGAATGGCTACAGATTCTCCAGAGTTACCATGGGTCTCTTGGCTACATCTCTGATTATTGTTTTCCCTGCCTAGTTTTGGTAAATCACTATTTCTAACCATAGGTTTGAAGTCATGCTTTACTAATCCTGTTCCCCATTGAAGGATTGAACAGTGCTGCATAATAAGTTCACAGCATGGGATGTTACTTAAAATATAACCAAGTAAAAATAGATAAATAAATCAAAGTAAAAAGACCTTTATTCACTTTGTGTTCAATTGTAATGAAAATCCCATAAACACAAACATTATGCACTGAAGTTTCTCACTTTTATTTGACAAAATCTAAAAAAAAAATGTTAATCTGTAAAAATACTTTTGCAGGGATCTGTCTTTTTAGTGGTAAGTTTTAAAGATAGTTTTAAAATCCCAAATAGGCTTTCTTTTCTAAAACATTCTTTGGCACTCTGTATAATGGTTGAGCAATAGGCACAATAATGTCATTCTTCACTGATACGTGGCAGAGAGAGACAGGGCAGTGAGCCGCACTAGTGTTCTTGTGGGGTTATCAATGGGGGGAGGGCCCCTCCGTGGAGGACTGTGCATATTCACCCCAGAAAAACCAACAAGAGAGCTTGCCAAACATGGGAAACTAGGCCAGTTCTCACTGGGAGAAGTGAGTGCTGGAACTCAACTAAGGAAATCAACTAGAAGCTCCAGGAAGGACCTTAACGAAATTAACCCCTTTGGTCAGACATGATTGTATGTCTCCAACGGTCTGAAAAACCTGTCTCTGTATTTACATTAAATCCTGTTATCTCATGTAACTTTCTCTATGATAGCTCTTACCATTGAGGCTAAGACAGGTAGGAATAGGGTTGCTGTCGCCACATTACTGGTGCACTCGGTGAAAGTAGCAATTAGTAGGCATAAAATGATAGCAATTCCCCAGGGAGGGATGTTCTGCAGGGGAGCCATTTGATCTCCCATCCATTTTGAGAGTCCTGATACCTGAAAGCAGAAAAAATAAGATGTAAGGTAAGGTAAGGCAAGGCAAGGCAACAGCATAAACTTAGAAATGGCACACCACGAACAACTATGCATACAAGTATGCTAATGTCAGAGCTACAGTTGATATATGTTCTTTAAGACTTTGGATATTTATTGAATGATAAATCTTGTCCTGTTTGATGCTCATATATTTTGTTAGAACTTGTATGTTTTTTGTTGCTAAAAGATAATTGGGAATTATAGGCTGCAATGTATAAAAAATGACTTCCCAAATCATCCAATGTGTGGCCATGGATTCCTACAGATTCCTGCAATTTTTGAATGTTCGTACTTGAACATGAACATGACATTCCTACAGCAAGCATAGTGTAACATAACTTTCTGTATCACAGTGTGTCATAACCTATCGTTAAATACCACAAAATAATCTTAAAATAATAACAATAATATGATTTGTGTACTAACGCTAAAGGTAACTCGGGGTAATGTAGCATTATCTACTAACTCATCTACTGATTTAGAGGAAGTGGAAGTAGAAGAGTCAATGTGGTTTCAGGTTTTGGTTTTATTATCTCCTTAAAAATACATTTTCTTTAAATATATATTTTACTTTTAATATATCGACATTATATAAAATAATATAATATAAAACGGTGTAATGCAACTTAAGTATTCTTACTACTTACTTCACTTCCTTTAGCGAGGGCAAACCCACCCCCAAGGAGAAGGACAATGCCCCAAGGTACCTTCTTTTGGGCAACTTTCCAGCTGAGGAGTCGAGGTGTTGAATTTGAAGACTGTTGTGTTGCTGCAGATGGATAAAGAAATACAAAAAAATACAGAATATGTTTCTCTTTAAGTTTCTATGTAGGTTTTAATTTTCTCTTTTAGTTTATACTTCCAGAAGGATTCCTTACTTGTGTCAAAACTTTGAGTCCTGCAATAACAGAACCGCGGTGGTTCAGAGGGTAGGACGAAGAGGAGAATGGCCACAAAGATCGCCACTGTGGCATCTGTCACATATCTAGGAGGTTAGAGGAAAGCAGATTTTCCTTCAATCAAGGGTTTCATATGTAATAATTTGTATTTGTGTGTAAAATCTGATTTAAAAATAACAAGTACGCACTCTGCAGTGGAGTTTAGACCTGTAGCCCAGCCATGGACAAAACCTGGATCTCTTGAGAACCAAAGGATTACCAGCAAAATGAAGAGACCCAGGACATTTATCTCTCCAAAACTCATTGGCCCCAGCTGACGGTGTTGCTCACGGATCACATTATATGCAGCAATCTCCTTTTCTGTCTTGGTTGCCCCACAGCCCCATGTTTTCCTGAAACTATGAATCACATGGAAATCTGAATTTTTTAGCGTGACCTCTACAGAAAAAGATGGTGCTAACGCAGGAAATATTTTCAGTTTTCCCTCTCAAAAAATAGGCTTTTGCAACAATAATACTCACTTAAATCCCATGAAAACGAACTGCAACCAAAGCCAGGCTAGAGTCAGCATGATAATCATATTTGGGAATGCAAATCCGAACCAAGAGGCAAAGTTAATTACATCATCATTTTCTGGAAACAGTCTGAAAAAAACATTAAAAGAGATACAACTTTATTGTAAAAAAATGTTTATAGAAAATCAGTTTTACTTGTAACACACTTACTGGTTCATTTGTCCTTTAAGCACCAGATTGGGACCAGTTCCTGTCAGTGTGGCAGTGCCCCCGATGCTAGCAGCGTAACAAACACATAAAGTCATCCCTTTACCCATTTTCCGCCTCTCCATTGCCTCCTTATGCCTGGCAACCTCTACTGAGGCATCTAGGAAAGTCACCACCACCGGACCTTTAAAACAAAGAAAGAGGAATGAAAAGAGCTTTCAGTCTCTAATTTATATACAGATTTCATTCCCCCAATATTTCCTCAATTTCTTTCTCTTGTCTGTATGTTTCTAAACAAGCTCACCGTGTCCCTCGTTCTCCTTTTCTGTATGAACAGGTGGTTTGCTGTCAGTCTCTGAAGCCTGAATGTCCTCATCTGAGCTGAGGATTTGTGGCACTTCTCTTTCGGTGGTGTTGAGCTGCTCCAGCACTGCTTGTACAATGGGGACCATCATGGCCGTGGTAGCTGTGTTACTGATCCACATTGACAAGAATGCAGTGACACCCATGAAACCCAACATCAACCTGTCAGAGACATAAAATTGAGAAAATCAAAGTGTCCTGTAATGGCCCAGCAACTTAAAAGGGTGTACCTCACCTCATGCCTTATGACCAGTAAACAGTAATTGAAATCATCATAGCAAATGAACAGACTGAAAAATCAAAGCTGAATTAGAACTGAGGTCATAAAATCAGGCTGTGACTGGTTATATCACTGGTGATGGAGTGGCATAAACATAAACACTTTTTATAATGCAGTGAAAACCTTGAACCTAACGCTCTTATCTACAGTATACTCCTCTTTAGATAGGTGATTAGATTAGTCTTAGGAAATACATGTGTTAAAGATGAAAGGTGGGGATGTATGTAAGTCATCAAGCTACTTACAGTGCGGGACGCACACCAACAAAAAGCAGCACCCTTAAAGCAATGCGTTTGTGCAAATTCCAGTGCTCCACAGCCACAGCAACCAGCAATCCACCCACAAATAACAAGTTGGTGTCCTTCAAGTACTGCATACCCACCTAGAAAAATGTGTCACACGTCAATGGAATTTTGTTAAATTCAAAGATTTCTTTTAATGCAAATAGCATTTGATTATTGGGAAATGCTTGACTTACATCTTTAGACTGCATGATGCCAAAAAGTGGAAAAAGAACAGCTGGTAGAAGTGAAGTCACAGCCAATGGCAGTACCTCTGTGCACCAGTACACAGCCATCAAGATGATCACATAGGCGCATTCGGCCTCCTAAAAACAAAAACACATAAAGACATGCTAAAAAACATAAAAAAAAAAAACAGATGTATTTTAATGGTTTCATTTCTAATTCGGTTTAAAAATTCTCAGAAAAAAGTCACCAATAAAACCATAATGTTATAATGGTTCAAAGGGTGAAGCAAGGTTTGTTCTACTGGCTTTAGTCATATCAGCACTTTCCTACTGCTGATCTCTGAGCAGAAAGTTACGGAGAACAAAAATGTGCCGCTACAGAATAAATACATAAATGATCAAATTGTCTTCATACAGTATTTAATCAATTTATATTTAATCAATGTTTATTCATTTATTTTAAAGTTACTGATCTGCAATGTCTATAACATGGTTGAACTCTGGCTTAGATGGGAAAATTGCAGGTTAAAGTCTTCTAAAATATTTTGGATTTGCCTTTTATAAAGGAAGCAGAGTTATTTGATGAAAAAATAAAAAAGTAGGCAGTTAATTTGCAACTAAGTCTGCACACTCTGCACATACAGTAAGCAACCAAGAGAAAGAAAAAAATATATAATTGTTGGATTTTATCAGGAATCCAGGCAGCCCAATTATCAAGAGTTATGATAAAATGTAATTTTAGACTGTTTACTTCACTGGATGATTTTAAACCTGTGGTCTTAAACTTAAATTATTCAAGGCTGGTGTCATGCAAATTTTAGATGTGCCCATGCCCTACACACCTAAAGTAAATGTCTAAATTACCTTACCAACGTGCAGTCCAGCTATGTAGAGCGCTGTGGATGAACTTATGTTGGAGTCAGGTGTGTTGAAGTGTTTCTAAAGTTGCAGGACACCAGCCCTGGTTCAATTCAATTCAAATTGGTAAGGACAAGTGTATCAGCGGCCATAATAAGTGCTATCCGAATAGTGATGCCAGTAAGGAAGGAGCTAGGACAAGGAAGCAGGATGCTCCCTAGTGGCAATTCATTCAGCATAGGGATCTCCTAACATTCCTAAGCTATATGCTTACCCACAATCCTTTATAGGATTTGACGTACAGGTACAGCCCAGCTCTCGGAGTTTAACAAAAATACATTATTTCGTGAGATGTACTGTTTGTGACACATGCAAATATAAACAATTTCAATTGTTTGGGGTTTTTAACAAATTGTTTTGGTTTTAGCTTCATTTGTGTAAATTTGTTTTGTTGTGGTTCTTCTCTGGAAGATTGTCCAAATATGACCAGCATCATTTAGGCGGGTGTCCATCGCATATTGATGTAAGGCTGAAGGCTGTCTGGATTCAGCACAGAGCTCCTTTTTTAACTTGGACATTGCTGTGGACCCTGCGAAAGGTGAAGTGATAGGAGCTAAGAAAAGGAGCTAGGAGCTCAAATTTGCTTTATTTGCAGTTAGTTTATTTGCACAGTTTCTACTGTGCTAACTCCCTTGTATTTTTTATCCCTTATTTATTATCTTTAATTTTGTGTGATATTTTGATATACTGTATATATTGTATATACAGGGCTTTTTTGCTTGTCTATTCTTAATGCACCTTTTCCTCCTTGTTTGCACCTTCTTATCTACTTTGCCATTATGTGACAAGTGAATTTCTCCGCTGTGAGATCAATAAAACTCATCTAATCTAATCTAATCTAATCTAGACTCTGTCTATTGGTTTTCATTTTTTTTTTTTGTTGTTGTTAAAGAATGAACAAATATGATTTGCATTATTTGGTCATAATTTTTGAAGCAGAATTTAATTTTCTGGGCACTCCTTATCTTACATTACACCAAAAATATATATATTTTGTCATCTTCAAACATAACAAGTGTTAATTCTATTTGTTAATATAGTGATCAAAAATGTGGGCGAAGAGTGCCCAAAATGCATGCATAGAAACTGATATTCTCCTAACTTCACCAATTTTGTTGCCAAAGTAAAAACATATATTTTTATTCGCTGACTTTATGTAATCCCTAAATGATTTAACTGTCTTATAAATATGGACACTTTCACAGTGGATATATATATATCCACTGTGTTTTCTTAAAACATTAAGTGCAAGTTAGCAAGCCTACAACTAATTTGAATTCTTTTCTATGCATTATTACAGTTAATCCCTGCTATCATAACATGCTTGCAGGCAGGAGCTAAGTCCCTGCCACATGTAGAGGTAACGATGTGAACAGAGCCCTTTGACTTTGCGTGTTCCCACGCTGCACTTGATAGTTCCTGCTAACAAAAATAAGAAGTTAAAATAACAAGACTTTTGTGAGCTGCGTGAAGCCTCCGGGAACCCAAATCGGTTCCCATGTGGTGCGCCCCAATTACGCGCTGGCAACAGGTGCAAAACAAATTCTTACAGAAGTTTTTAATTACAATAATAGCTCAATGAGTAAAAAATAAATAAATAAAACAAACTGACAAAAAAAAAAAACAATGACAACAAAACATTTACCCTGCCATCATATTTTCCCCCTCAGTTTTCTTTCCTATGGCAAAGTTAATCAGTCTATTTTTATCAAATAAGTACATACCGATGTCCCGATCACCAGCGGTAGTGGAAGGAGAGCACATGGTGTTAAAAAAAGGATTATATCGTTCTTAATAGAATAGAGAAATCTAAAGAGACCCATCCTGGAGGGGAAAGGAGGAATGGGAAGCCTGAGCACCATAATTCGTGAATTTGAGGCACGGAGGGGAGAGGGGGGAGGAGGAAGAGGAGGAGGAGAGTCCTTCATTGAATAAAGGAGAGCAAGAGGAAGCCCAGCCACAATGAGTAGTGATGGTCTTACTGAGAGGGGTGGCTGCGCTTTCCAAGAAAAAGGAAAAAAAAAAAAAACCAATGAACGTAGACAAACACTTTTCTATATAATCAGTGCACCATTTTCCACATTTTTTCATAAGGCCAAAATCAATTGTTTTGTTCCTTTCTTGAAAAGTGATTAGTTGTTGAGGACTGCTGATCATGCCGCTATAAAGGAAAGGACATTTTTAGAATAACTTCTTTATGGTTATTATTACAATGTTATCAGCTTTTTTCCCAGTATCTTTAGACTACCAGCCCCTGCATAATTAATCAAAAATAAACAATCATTGTTTAGTGAGCAAGAAAGAACACTTTAGGATTACTTAGGTGTGATAGTACAATGATTTACTCATCAATGATTGATTCATTATTGAAATATCCTTCTAATATATCTTAAATAAAAAAAGACAAGCCAAAATATAATAATTACAAATTCTCAATGTCAGGCCGACCAGAATAATGCAATTCAGTACCTATTGCTGCCCACTGCAAGTTAGCTGGCTGAAATAAGCATAGTCTACTAAACGTCTTCCCGTGGTTTGAACAAAGACAAATTTGGCTATTTGGACACAGCACTAAATTTAAAGCACTATAGAATTTAGCAGGTTGTCAGCATCGCCGCACCTGGCTTTTAACTTGCTCCTGAAAAAAACTGGTCAGATCAAAAATCCCCTGAAAATTACAATAATAAGTTCACACTCAAAGTTTGCTGTTTGTTCTCCTAAAAATCAAGATAGAATTTATAGCATTTATCTTTTTTATTTTAGATTGAAAATTTCTAAATACACTGAATTCCTTCTTTCAACTTTTGACATTTTTGTTTGTTTCTTTTGCTAAGCTTTAAACTTAGAGAGATTTAAACTCACATTCTCCATTAAAATGAACTTTAGTTGAATAACAGAAAATACAAAGCAAGGGATTTTATTAAATTGAATATCTACTTTTTCTTACTCCATGGTGTGACCAATCTAGCACCACGATTCCTTCAACATTACGGCATCTGTCTTATTTATATGGTATCATTTTGTTTATAGATGGATGTCAGAACCTGTGATGCCCACGGCAGGGCCTAGGAGTCAGAACTGGAGGAAATGGACTCTGCTGGCACACTCAAGTTCCTGATTGAATGGTTGATTGGGTGATGCCATCTGGATTTCCACCATGGGGGAAGACATGCAGTCTGGTTTCCTTCAAATTTTTGCATAAGTTCTTTTTGCTTTTGTTATTTCTTTATTAACTTTCTTTAGTCATTTAAGTTCTTTCTTAATATAACTGTTTAGTTATTTTTTATGAATAAAACTTGTGAAGATGTTTCCCTTTCCCCCTCCCCTGTGTGTCAATATGGTCTGATCAGCCAGTATTTAACTCCCCTTTGTTTGTTGTCTGGTAGGTCCGTTTTTGTTTGTTTGAGCTGTTAGTTTGAGGTTTTGTTACGTTAGAACCTTGATTTTTTTTGTCTTGAATTTAGTTTATTCCTTCGACCTCTTTTAAGGGCCCTTTAATTGTCAGAGTTTTTTCATTTTTTCTTGGCTTTCTCCAGGAGCACAAGAGTAACAACATTTAAAAGTTCACTACTTTATTTCACATAGGTGGTCATTCATATAATTTTACATCATTAAGCCATCATATCTGTGAATCAACATGAACATCATCAAATTTGCAGCTGCTCATCAGCATAGATGGGAGGAATCTTAGAGTAGACATATAGATCATAGTCATATGTCATGAGGGAAAATCAGTAATTCTCCAAATGTACGTTTTTAAGTTATGACATTGACTCCTTTACATGCCATGCAGATAATATTATGCTGAATAAAAGTATGTTCATTATTTATTATAAATAAATTATTCATCTTTTAAGTAATTCTGGACATTTCATCCTCCTAAACATCATTTTGCATTAATCTGTATGTGAGATGGTCAAAAAAAAGACTTACAGACTATCAACAAATAGAAATATAAGCTCAACTTAAAGTTATCCTGTAAGTTTGAGTCGAATATTGTAACCGAGGTTTTACCATTGAAGTATTTGGCTGAATTTGATCGGAAAGAAAAAGAAACATGATTTTAGCTACAACTTTAGCTACAGGCTTGGAAGTGATTAGATAAAATGTTATAAAGATACTATAAACACATGTATATTGCCTATCTTGACAGCAATTCTATTTAACAACAGGCTATAAAGAGAAGTACAATAAAACTTGTACTGTACTGAAAAAAAGAACAATGATAAAATCTATAATTTCTTTCAAAATATGCAAATGTAAATAAGGATTCCTGTTAAACTGAATCATTACAAAAACAAAATAAATGGTACTCCTTTTTGCTCAGAACATAAGATTATCTTTAGTGAAAAGATGAAAGGAAATGTCAGCAACAAAATCTCAGAACTAAGGTTAAATAAAAAACAACTCATACATAAAGCAGATTTAAATCATAATCACAAGTCTCATCTTTTCAGAACATATTTCACAGTTTGGATAGATTTTTAATTGATTATTGTTCTTGCTTTCTAAAGGAAATCAGAGGGACCTACCAACTGATTCAACACAGAGGCAGAATTTGGTTGTTTTAGTGAAATTGGTGCTTTTGCATGTACTTTAAACATGACTGGGCTATTTTTTTGTTCTAGAAGCAGAATAGAAAGGGGAACATGATATGCTGAGCCAAAGAATGTCATGTTCTCTGGCTCTGTCTTTGCTGTAAAAGTGCTGACAGTAATTATTTTGCATTGGCGGTATGCTTGGATGAGGGAAGCTTTTCATTTGTGTCCCAGTAATTCCAGGTTTCAAACCCATTGTGGTTGTGCATAAATACCATGTCCAACCCATTTGAAATTTGAAGTAGCAACCAGCTGTTTCACTTGAGCAGTTTACTATCTCAGATTTGATTGAATTTCCTTTGATTCTACCTTTTGCAAGAGAAGTATGGATTTTGTCTCTTCTTTTATTTTGATTTATGGTTTAAATGCATCATAACATACCTCGCCACAAGCATAAATCTAAACACAAAAGAAACTAGAAAAAGTTGCATTTCCTGCGAAAATGCAGTGTGAATGCTGTACGCTAAACTGTAAGCTGTAGGCTGAAAAT
>JAUZNJ010031635.1:0-14122 GCA_034780135.1 Jordanella pulchra | reverse complement strand
AAGATTAAATCCAACCTCAATAGTAAGTATATGAGTTTGCTGAATTAGGGCAGCATCAATATAAAAAGCACCAAACATAATTTAAGAAAAATTGCTAATCACTATAAGATACAGTTCAAGTTTTTCATTTTTTTTATTTGTTTTGTTCATATTTGCAGTGTCTTGTATCATTAAGAAACCCTAAAGACAGTCTTGTTGTGAAAACATTTGTATTATAAAATATTTTAAGTGCCTAAAAAAAAGTTGAATTTAGAAAAAATAGCAATTATGAATTCTCCAACCATGTACTAATTGTAAAAATAACTTATTGGGTAACACTACTCTGCACAGACAGTTAGGATAAGGATAATATCAGCCTTTAACCATTAGGCAAAAGCTTTAGGATCTCCTGCTAGATGGATGTATCAATTCGTTTGTAATTTATACAGCTATGGTTGTATGTATTAATGGCCCCAACCTTGGATCCCGATAAAACTTAGTTGCTGATGCAACATGGAGCTCAATCTAAATAAAAAGTAACTGGTTTAAGAACAGCATGCTTCTCGGTGATTATTATGCAGGCAGGTGTTTGCTTAGTGTGCTCATTGACAAGTTTATTTATCCAGCTTCCTGTGGGATTTCATTTAACCTGAAGCATCTGTTCAACTATGCCCATTTTTTTGCCCTTCAGCACCCTTTGCTACCAATGTCTTTGACCTGCCCCTTCAGCATATATTCATTAACAAACTTAAACAGAAATGCTTAACTGTTGGTAACAAACAACAGATGCCAGGTTACCCAATGACACTGATATTGTCTTGTTATTATGTTTGCTATATAATTAAAAGAATGCTTAGGGAATATCCTTAACGTAACATTTGAGGTGTTGAAGATCAAGCCATACTTTAATCGAGTTCAATAACATGAAAGAGTGGTTTAGAAAGGGGCAGACTATTCAGCTGTACTCACTTGAGAGATCTGTAAAATGGGTGTTTTTTTACCTAACTTTTTGTATTTAGGTATGCTGTATACAGCATACAAGTATCCACACGTTTCATGTTATTATTATTTCTAAAATTATGATGGCCAAAGCTAGTGCTAATAAACAACAAGGACAAGAGAGCTAGGCAAGGTCATGAATGGACGGATAGATTTGGGGAGGGTTGGTTCCCTGAACTGCAGTGAATCAGTGCATTAGGTCTGGTTTTGATGAATAACTTCCTGTATGAAATTATCTTCAATTTATTTAGTTAAAATGTAACTTAAACTTCCAGCTCTATTACTAGAATGTTCAAAGGACAGGACTAATTCAAGTTAAAGTCCCTGTGCCCTGCAAAATATGTTTTTGAGGTTTACTGTCTATTTTTAAAATTCATCTTAAAATCTATTTTTATTCCTGGCTTTTAAATCTGCATGAAACTCTCTGTTTTTGTTTGTAGTTTGTTTTATTGTTTTTTATGTGTTTTTATTTGTTCAAATTAACTTATTTTATTCGATTTTATTCGATTTGTTTTATTTTTTTAAACTTGAATGTTTTTATCTTTCCTTGGTATTTACTGCGCTTTGTGGAAGCTGTGGTCGTTTTAAAGGGCTCTATAAATAAAGTTGAGTTGAGTTGTGTTCCTTGATCAAAATCATATCTAAAGTGGTATTTGGGTTGATTCATGTACGTCTATGTCTTTTCCATTAATTCAGACCCTCCATGTCCTGGATAATGAGTAGCAAGCACCTACCTTAACCACATTGCACCTGCCCAGTAAACAACAACAGTTAGCTTTCTCCAATCAGCGAGTGGTGACATCAAGCAGAGCTATATCATTTCTTCTCAAAGCTGTGAGGAAGTGGCTCTTTTAGAAGCTAATCTGTACGATGACAACAACTATTCTTTTTTAGCTAATGTAAAAATCATTAAAATGTGTTTTTGCACTGCGAGCGGTCTCATACTTTTTTCAGCCTTGCTAAAGAAGAGCTTAATCTCCAAACAAAGAAAGATATAGCGAAAACATAAAATGGGAAGCACAATCTTAAGGAAAGAAAATAGAATAATGAAGGCAGGTATCTCTCTTCCACACTTGAGGAAATGTTTTTTGTCACAAATTTTTACTCCAAAGTGCCAAAAGCAATATCTCGGTACATATGCTGTTTTATGCAGTAATTGATATTTGATTATAAGTTTTTAGCAATAATTATAATTGAATATAACAATGCCTGATTTATGCCTTTTTATCAAAAAACAGGCCGCTTCTTTAGCAACAAGGGAAGAGATAAGATGGTTACACAGAACCCAAGCTTTAAAAAGCTTCTTCGAGAGAATGTTGAAGAAGTGGTAAACATGGTGCCTCACGCCCGTAGTCTGCTAGAGATAGGCACCGGCCCAACCGCGACCCTAACAGAACAAGCGGGATAAAATGGATGTATGGATGGTAAACATGGAGCTTCAGCCTGCAAGGACAGTTTTTACCACATGTTTCCAAACAACCTTCGCTTCATTTGAAGTATTGACCATGAGCAGTAGTGGCTCCAAAAGAAGAAAGTGGTGCCTTGATTGTGGAAGAATTTTTTGTCAAAAACTCAAAGATGTCACACATTTTTTTGATAAGCTTAGACAATTTTCTTATTAGTTGTACAAAAAGGTTACAATGCATATTTGTTAGTGGGAAGTTTAAAACTCTAATTAAAAATGTTGTGACTGTGTTTGGTGGATGAGTCTCAGAGCTAGTGTCATGACTATATGTTTCAAGGTTTGAGTTGACTTCACTAAGATACCCACAATACTGTGAGCTATGGGGGCTATATAGCGTATCCTCAGTCAGCTATATAGAGTCCTCCAGACATACAGTACCTCACCCATTCACCAGTCAGTGTTAAGAATAGCTTTTCCCACAGATCGCTATTCAGCAGTGTTCAGAGCAGGTGGGGAGTTTAAAGGTACAGAGATTAGCTCTTTCTACCCCAGAAAATGATTTATGCTGAGACTTTTATCAGGACACTTTTCCCCTCACACAAAGATCATTTCCCCTGACTTCACCTCACAACGGGCGCTATTTTTAAGCATTGGCTCATTAATAGAGACTGATTGGATTCATTGTTCTGAAATCCTGATGGATGTCCTCTGAAGTTTCCTCCCTCTTAACTCACATCTCAAACTGTTCTTCAATCTTTGAGTAGAACTTCCTTTGAAGAATACCAAGCCATTGTCTTCTGAAAGTTCAATAAATCAGATGCCAGTGTCTTTTGTTGATCCAGTTCTCTGAAATGAACTACATTAACCACAATACTTTGAATCACTCATAAAGGCACCAGTTTAAACCTAAATTTCAATCTGCATTTATATAACAGATAATGTAGAGGCAATTTGCATAAAATCTCAGATTTTTTTCAGTGGGTAATCAGATAGATTCAGATATAGACATTGTCATTGTACTCATAATCAAGACTTCTATTTTTGTTCCTCAGTCAGATTATTATTTTTACTGTGCATGTCTTGGATAAGATTATTCTACCCCTGTTGGATCGCTTTATTATGTAAAATGTGCCTTGTCGTTTACTTTTATTGTTAGGATTATCTATCTAAAGTATAGTTTTTTGATAGGCTAATTTACTCAGTATAATTTACTCAGTAATACTCTGTCCCACCCACCCCCTTATGACCTCTTCTTACCAACCTGTGTAATAGTTGTGTGTTTAACTTCGGGATGAGTTACTTTGACAGCTTGTGTGTTTATAAATGGCTCTGCTTGAAATTTGCTTCATAGGAAAGAGTGTTCCGCTGCAGTAGGTTTGCTGTGGGTGCTACAGCAAGGGTCGACTGCTATTTATACTGTATCTCTGCTGCAGCAACACTTCGTTCCTCTTTCTATGCACACCCACTGGGAAAGTAGATAAAAGAGTCGGAATCCGCCAAAAATGTGTACACTGCTCTCCTGTTTGATTGTAATTAGATTTTTTCATAAAAATTCAAAACCGATTTTTAACACAGTTTATATATGTAAGACCACTCTAGTTTTAAGTTTTTTGTCAGAATTTCCTTTTTTTACTATGTATTTTAAAAGGATAACAATGTGTGTCAGGAAAGGCATATTTGGTGTTTTCTTTCCCTGCAGCAGTAAATAAATACATATAATGGTTTTGTTTGGGGGGGGTTTTAGTACATTTCTGTATAATTACTAGCTAGCCAAGGTAATTCTCAAAATATAATCAAAATATAGGTTTTTCTTAAACATAATGAGCAAAATCTCATGTGGGACAAATTTGAGAATAAGGGGGAAACCCAAAAGAAATGGCTTTCACAAAGGCCAAGAGGTTTTGTTTCATGTGAAAATAAATTATATCTGCTTATATGTGAGGGCCCTTAATGTGCAAGGACTAAGTTTTTGGTACTTACAGAACAAAATCCAAGTGCAGGATCACACAAATTCAGAAAAATATATGGTTGCAGTCAAAGAAAGTGGTTAAACCATTCCCTCATTTATTTTCTGTTATTACCTTTTTATACTAACAGATGCAGGATTATACACCCTATCATTCTTGTCAGCCTATATTTGCATCACTTTCCAATACTGGATGCTTGGTTTCAAGGATAATGAAGCTTTTAAATAAAAGCATGAGAAATGGACAGGTTGCTGAGGACAGGGACCGGCAGGGAAATCAGCTGTCAGCAGCCAGATACTTCTGCTCTTCTCATTAATTACTTTTGGGGAAAGAGAGGTAGAGGCCAAATGAGTATTGATTGTGGTGGGCCAGTATAGGGCCAGTTTCACTGGCCTTTCTCACACATCATTGCCTCTCCACTTCCACATTAAGTGGAAACAAGAGGGATCAGTGGCAAGCTGGGACCTTATTAAAGACAGGACCTTGGAGTGGCAGACAAGCTAGCTATCTCATAAGTTTTCTATACATAGTCAACAGTTTGACTTTTAATCTTTCTGTCAATTAATCCATTTCACTGGTTGAGTGTTGACTTTCAACCCGATTTTTCTGCCTGCACTTCTAGTCCTCAACCAATTTGCCCTCTGAAGGCAAAATCACCCTGGGTCTGTCTTTTTTTGCTTTAGTTCTATCTGGAAATTGGGTCATATGATGCTCTCAGCAATTAGAATAAGTTTGAAGTGAACGGGGCCAAGGAGACCACTTATGCCTTTGTGCGACCGTGTCTTGCTTCAACCAAGGTAGAACCCTGGTATACCTTGATCTGAACTATGGAGAAATATGCTGGAATGTCATCATTTAGACAGGAAGACAAACATGGTGATAAAGTGAAACAAATCTGGTTTGGGGAAAACATGAAGTAAAATGTAGAATTGCAAGGTTAAGTGGTCAGGCTTGTCCCTGTTCCTTCAGTTCCAATCCTCAAGGTTCATTGTTTTACACTTTTTAGATGTGTCTCTGCTTCCACAGTCCTGAGTCAGATGGCTCAACTTCCTCCTTAGTATGCAGGGGACTTCCCCAGAGTCCTACTAATGGCCTTATTATTTAATTCAGTTGTGCTGAAGCAGACACACATGTAAAAGGTCCTCAAGGACCTTAAGAGTCTGAATTGCAATATATGTTCTACCGGAAACACAGCACACATTTTGTGCATATACAGCAAACTGGCTGACTTGGACATACGCAATCAATAAAATATTTTAGATAACAGTTTTACAGAAAAGAAATGAAATCAAACTGTGGTAATCTTTTAGCTTGTTTGAGCAGCAACTATCGGTTTAGCTTGTTTATGCATGTGGAACTTCTGGTACATATTCTCACATAAATACTCAGTCATGCAAGTCAGGTCATCTGGATTCATGAACTGTGGTCAAATAATATGTACTCAGTCAATATGTCAGTAAAAACAGCAGCTAACAGATCAGACAACTGATGTGTCTTGTGATCTACTCACCTTAGATAAATTCATCAAGAATGAGTATGGCCAGAAACTTGTTGTTTTTTTCAAAACCCACAACATGTCTCCCCATTTGTGTCACAGTGCTACAGAGTCCAGCACCTTTTAGGGAGGTGGAGCTACAACAGACTGATTCTTAGTGGGGATGAGACCAGTTCTATACAGTTGGCTCTACACACCAGTTGTGGCCACCTTTTGGTTGTATGCATAGTATATAGATATAGATGTATATAGAGAGGAAATTATGCTACTCTTGGCTGCCTCACAACTTGCAGTGTACCCACCTGCAGCATCTCCGTCCACAAGTAGCAGTACCACCTGTGGCTTTTTGTACTTCTTAAAAGGCTGGAGACGGCTAACCACACCATTCACAGTTTAATTGTAATATTTTACCTGCTATCAAGCACCCCGACCTGACTTCAGCTGCTTTCCCTCTTGAAGAAGAGGTTGCCTGTTTTCTGTGCTTCATTGTGATACTTTAATAGCTTTTGATCTGAGTTTTAAAAATCCTGGATCACGTAACCATGTCCTTTGCAACTTCTAAGCACAGGTATTACAGTACCATCTAAAGTTTGTCATGATATGAAATAAGAGCTGCAAGGCCAAACCGAAATATGGAAAACTGAAAATGTAAACAATTTTATAGACATAACTAAAAAAGCATATTTCTAATAATGCAAAAGTATTTGTCATTGCACTTGTTTCAGCTGGTGCTTGTTTGAGTCCGATTTCATAACCATCCTATAATTAAGCCAAACAGTTTATTGGTTGTTTTCAGGTGTCTGCTGTTTCCGTGTCGTAGCTCGGAGTTTATAACACAAAGAACATGACCCATAATGCATTGGGGGTAACTTCCAGATTAAATGAAGTGTAATGATGATAGCTGTAATTAAGAGCCCATGTCACTTCAGTTTTGCTTGTCATTTGTGTTGATAGCATAGAAAACCCATCAGTTTACCTATATCCCCACAGATATAAAGAATTCAATAAATGTGATTTTCCTCAAGCTGATTACTTGTAGTTTTGTTTGAGTCCAGTGCTTCAGAAACACCTCACGTGTTTGGCATTGGCAGGGTGTTTTGGGAATCAAGCTGAATGTTATCAAATTGAACAAATAGGAATAAAATTGCACCAAACTATAATCAAAGTTTGTACTTATGCTTTTGTCAAACCACAGGTGACAAATCTAGTTACACAAACAGTCCTTTCATTAAAATGCACAAAAGGAGACCAGATTGGATCTGACAAGAAAGGAATGCTATCAGACACCTACACAAAAAGAGAAGCATCAATATGAGTGTTGTAAACAAAAGGTCCCATATTGTGTTTTTGTGTGTTTGTCTTTTACGCCATCTCTTTATCAGCATTGAATCAATGGACTGTTAGGACATCGTTTAGGCTCCCACACAGCATCAATACTGGCTCTATTGATTTTTTTTAAACAGTTAATGGAAGCCTTTAGGGTAGGAAAGCTAATTAAAATCATATGCAGGTCAAGCTCATTTAAAGACTCCCCATTAGTTTATGTTGAGCTTAACCACGCTTGACTGAAAAATCCATCCATGGGGCATCATAATTGACTTATGCTTCTAATGGCTTTTCAGTTCCCCTTCATACAGGAGAAAGATAGGGAGTTCCTCTGGCAGATTTCATGTTACAGGTTTAATAACCATCAAACCAAATCATTAAAGACAATTGACGTGTGTCTTTGTGTCCTCAAAGTATATTATCAGTGCCTAAGGAAAATGTTTTCAAAGGCACGAATGGCTTAAGCTACTGAAGGGTATGCCCTCTATTCTCAAACAGAGGAACATTTTTTTTACAGTAATGATTTGTTTAGAAATAACATTAATGCATTGATAAACTAATACCCTTTTCCCACTGGCCTCAAAACCTGTTAAAACCCAGGAAGAATCTGCTTTTAGAGGCTGTGGGATCACTGACCCCCATCCACCCAGGTCATATGACTCTGCAAGCTGCAGAGTTAAAATCGCCTTCAAATGGCTCGGCACAATCGGTATACAGTCTAAACATCAGACCCGGGTCTGATATTTTACGTGATACCACTGAGCACAATGAACATACGTCACAACATCGCACGAGTCATACATGATCTAACAAAACAAAACAACTCGGCTTGCGATCGATCAACATGATGCAGAGAGATTCAGACAGAGAAAAGAGCCAAATGGTAAAATACACTGACCACGTCCTTCCATGTTACTCTCAATCCTTTACTTTCCTGATTTCTGTTGCACTGGTGACATCATCATCACTAACCCAGCGTGATGGCATCATGCAGAGGTCTGGGGGGGGTAGAGGCCTTGCAGCATACCGGGGGGGACAGACCAAGCTTTTTCTTACCAATGGGAAGGAAGCCATATGCCGATTGTTATCGGGTCGACATGTGTTAAGAAAAACACTAATTTGAGTGAGAAAGAGGCTTAAGTTATACTTTAAAAAATTATAGCACGCAAATTTTTCTCTGCACTTATCGATTTTTAAAACTCAGTTTCTCCATCAATAAGTATTGAAAGTTTGCAAAGTTATTATATGAACAGATTTAAGAAAAAGAGCCTTTACTGTTTAGTTTCAATTTCTTTTGTCTGACTTAAATCTGAAAGGAAGCAAGAGTGACCCTTCAACCTTTTAAATTAAAACAGCCTCAAAAGGACTAAAAATGGTTCCGAGTGGTTTTCTCCCCCATCTCTAACAAGTAGGTGCATCGTCGACTTCTTTTTGTAAAATGGTGGGGACTTAGTGGTAAAATACATAAATATAACATGGTGTATGGTGCTTTAGGAGCAAAAAAAATTAACACAAACCATCGAGATGTTAGAGAGAGATTGAATAGCCAATCAGAGGTGAACTTGGAGTCATGTAAAACAGCCAGTGAAAATTAGACTTTATTTTTTCTTTTAGATGACATCCTTTACACTGTGAGAGATAATCCCAAGTACCAAAAATGTAAGCATTCTAATACACTAGACGTAAAATTTTATGACTGAGACTATTTCGACATTACTGCTACATTACACAGATCAAAAGGCATTTGGACCAAACTTTTTGAGCATAGCAACTGATGGGGTCATAAGCTTCTTATATTTCTAGAATTTGTGGGTGTTGAGTTATTTTTAATAGCATTACTGTCTTGCAGGGACACTTTACAGAGGTATGTGGTTGACAGGTTGAGATCTGAGGTGTTTGTTTTAATTTAATGATAGACTTATTAATGCAGACATATGATTAATACATCTATTCCTGATATCTTTTAATTAATGTTATAATTAAAAAAAGACAGTGTTTTAAAGTATTGCAGGTTCTTCGGTCTTATTGTGTGGGATGGAGAAACTAAATGTTCATGACGAGATTTGTTTTGACATCCAGAGTGAGCCTCCACATTTCTACTGGCAATTATTTTCTTCTAGACGGACAATAGTCTCCAGCAAACATATTGTTTTGTCACGTCCCAGCTTTCAACTCTTATGCGCTCTCTTCTCATGGGAACGTCTATGCTCCCTTGTTTATTTTTGTGAATTATGTGTGAGCCACAGCAGAGGGCTCATTTAAATCTGCGAGTCAGAGGGAGATTAAACTTAGGCTGTGTTTATTGTTTCCTATCGGGAGCCAATATGCTAACAGCAGATGCCAGTGGTCTTGCTGTGCCTTAGTTTGATGGATCCACAACATGATTCTCACCACAAACCACCTTAGTTGTGCCCAACTGGCACAGGCCGCAGAGAAAAACCCTGTACTGTCGGGCCTTGAGCAGAGTGGTTCATTACACAGTTAGATCAGATAAAATCCCCTGAGATGAATATTCTCTGTTATCTTGAATAGGCAAGGAGGAGTGAACCAGTCATATTCGAGGTAATATGTATTAATAACACATAATAGGATGTCAGCGGCTTTAGCCTATTTTATTTCCTGTAAAGTAGGGAATTATTTTCTACATCAGCTGTTACATATTGTTTTTAGGGCAAAAAAGCTCTTAAATCCATGCATGTGGGCTTGGAAACTTACAGACACGTTCTGCCCTTTAAACTTAATGATTATGCTAATAATATAAGCTTTCTTAAGTCACGCATGACATTACGTTGGTAGACTTTTCTTAGCATTTCAGACTACTTAAGAAATTTTAAAAACCCTATTAAGGTGTGGGTTATTAAGGAGAAGCCATGCATTAAAACACATTTCATAACGTGAACATGACTGTTCTGGCCTGTTCCTCTATTCTGGAGCCAAACCCTCTGTATTACGGTATCAATATTTTATTAGTTATGTTTGACTCGGGTTATTTTTTGGCAGTTTAATGGGTTTCTTTTTTCAGCATTTGGCAGACATTTTAATTTAGACGTAGCCATGTGAAAATAATCAATTCGTTAGTGAAGCGTTTTTTGATTATTATTAAACTTCTAGAACAACCAAATTTGAGTCATTTTACTAAGTTGAGCCTGGCTCAGATATACAACTATCTGCCCTGCATTGTTAGGGTTGACTAAACATAATGGGGTAGGTTTGAACCTGGAAAAAAATGTAAAAAGTGAAGCCTTAGAAAGCCTTGAAATGAAAAAGTAAAAAAATAAATGACTGTAGTAATTGATTTGTTAAAAATTGGACATGTTGGACAGATTTCCAGTCCAATACATCAAAACCCAGGGATACGTAAACTGATTTTACAACTTAATTCAGAAGAATGACACTGGACTTTTCTTTCCTTTCTGTAAAGCCCGTTGAGCAACGCAACAACTACATAATTTCTTATTTCCAAAAAGGAGTCTCAAACATAGATTCAGATCTTTGAGCTTCAAGCAAATATTTTTATATCCAAGGCATTAATAATAGCATGTTCATTACAAGATGTGTCAGATGTTACCAAATTTAACTTGTGATATTTAAATATTGTGAAATATCACATTATATAATAAATTGTGTGTCTATATTGGCTCTATTACCAATTCTGTAATAATGTTTGATTGTAAGACACGCTAACATTGCCTAAGACAAAATTATAATATTAACTTAAATAAACATGTTTTCCACTTTGACTTCTTTTCTTTAACACAGCTTCTCCTACAAGAGATTTCTGATTTCATCCTGTTGAACATGTTTAGTTAAAATCTGATCTGGTTGTTATTTGATATTCTAATAAAATAATTGTGTTCTGTTGAATTCAATATTTTGGATAAGCCAAAGATAAATTTTATTTCAAGTATAAAAGTTTAAGATTTGGGTGTGCAGGTGGCGCAGTGGTTAGCGCGCACAACCCATGTATGGAGGCCTTAGTCCTCGACGCGGGCGACCCAGGTTCGAATCCGGCTTGTGGTCCTTTCCCGCATGTCTCTCCCTCATATCCCCTTTCCTGTCAGCCTACTGTCAGAAAAACGAGCCACTAGTGGCGTAAAAAATAAAAAAAAAAAATTTAAGATTTTTCACTAGGCTTCTGTTTTTCATCCAAAAGACAGATGTTGTAGTAGTTTTTTTATTGTGTAAGCAGCAATCTAGTTGTTATCCAGTTTTTACTTTGTGTTGCACCCTTTTAAACATAAACCTATAGAGAATTATTTATCTTTAACTTTCATCATGTCTGGCACTAGTTTTTAAAATCTTAGAAAGGCAAACCCCACAGCCAGCAATGAGCTATCGCTGTATTTTTTTCCACTAATGTTTTGTCTAATTGATTTTCTAAGATTCTAAAAATTATTTCATACCGACCTAAATCGGTCAAATTAAGACAATCTGCAAAAACATCTGTAGAAAGGCACATTAAAGGTGTTTATTGAAGGTTACTTTTCCCTTTTGAGTTAGTTTGAGAAAAGCAAGGTTATACTCAGATTGTCATTTCATTAGATGATAGAATATGAATTAATGAGGCTGTTACCTCTGCTAACCTTCCTCGAATGGGAATGAAATACAAGTGTTTATCCAGAAGAAATTTACAAATCTGTTCACTTCAACAAAAAATCAGCCTGCCTTGTAAGATATATCCTTAATTAAAATTCTCAATTGTAAGTTTTTAAGACACAAACAAATGAAATATGGATCCTTTTTGTAATGGTTTAAAAAGACTTAGAAGAAGTATTGATGAATTGCATGAACATGTGGTAATTTTTATTTAGGAGCAGCCAACAATGTGAACCATTAGAGTTACTGATGCACTAAATAGCATCTGTGTGCTGCACTTTTGCTATTTTGAAACTCCTTACTGTTCATTGCACATTGAACATTCACTGCACTCATTTGGTTCTCCATAACAAGAAAAGACACTTAACAACAAATGATGGCAATGTAAAGCTCTGCTTTGCAAGAAAGTTGAACATCTTGTTATTTGACAATATTTTGTAATTGATATTCATTATAGTATTTAGTAATTTAAATGTGCTTTCATCAGTATTCATACCCTATGCACTTCTTCACTTTCTCTCACGAGACAAACATAAATGCATTTTATTGGGATTTTATGCTCAAGACCAACACAAATAAATGTGTGACGTTTAACTTAATATACGAGTAATAAAAACCTGATGATCTTCTATATAAAAAGTGTAACTGAAGCAGTTGCATAGCTGGTACTTGCCTTCTTATCTATTTGTTTACCTACCTGCCTATTCATATCATTTCTTCTAAATCAGTTTTAGTTTTAATACCAATGAACATGAACACAAAAAGCAGTAAAACCTTATGAATCGTAAATGAAACTGAATCAATAATCTCTTCATTGATGTCTAGCCTATTCACTCTATGATGGGTTGGACAGGTATTCAGTCTGTTATCTAACAGATAAATGTCCAAAGAAATGTTTCCTTTGTTCCTCTGTTTCTAAAGTGTGTTGGACAAGGCTGTCAGAACAGCTGACGTATTGAAGCGGATTGGTTTGTTCATTAGCTTGCTAAATAAGTCCATTTTTACAGCCGATGTTTGCTGATCACACTTACGCTCTGTGAACATTTTCTACCCAACAGTCCCAACACAGCCTTAGAAAGTTTTATCACCAATGTCAATAGAATCAGCACACAATAAATTATGTCTGCTTGGTGTGTTTACTGAACAGGTCCTTCTCTGGTGGGAGCTGTAAAGAAGGACTGGGCTTCTCCAAACAGCATCGCTCTCTCCTGGCAGCAACCTGAGGAAACAACGCTTCCTATCATTGACTATGAAGTCAAATATTATGAAAAGGTAGACAATCAAACTGAATACAATTACAATGGCAGATGGTCTAATCTTTATGCTGAATAAATAATTCTGTGCTTCTTTTGCATGACAAGTGTTGTGGCATTCACCTTTCATTATTAAATGCTTAAAGCAGTGGTTCCAAAACTTTTCTTGGAGGGCCTCTCTTTTATTTAAAAGAAAGTTTTTGCACCCTACATTAAATCATCTTTTCTTAATCCTCTTTCTCTTTACAATCCCAAATCATGTCCTTTAAAGTGTAATAATTTTGATTATTTTACCGTGTAACAGAATTCAACTTTTTCATACATGTTTTTTTCCTTGACTCTTAAAACTGGTCATTTATTGAGATTAGTTCTACAGTGCCTCCCTGCATTTACGTTTAGCCCCCCTTTGTCAGAGCCTCTGGCCTAAAAGGACTCAGAAAGACATTTTAGTAAATCAGTAAACATTTTAATCAGGATTAGCTGTATCATTCAGCTTAATTTGTCTCAGCACATATATCTACACTCCTTAGAAATAAAAATGTCTTGCTTCTGCAGACATTTTCATTTTTGCTATTGATAATTTATCTATTGCATTTCAATACAGTTCAACTCTGTGTTGTATAAACAAAAAATCAGGAAAATGTTATTCTCATCTCTAACAAATTTGGTACTTTGTTGCGATTGTCCGTTACAATACCAACAGTTGTCCAGGCCTCATGACACAAACAGAAGAGAAGGTGCAGCAGCCATTACCATCTTTCTTAATGAAGGTCAACATAAACTGTACGTCCAAAAACCACAGGTCGGACTCAGTGCCACATGACTTGTCTATCCAGAAGTGAAGTCAGAGAGGAAGAAGAGTTCCCTTGTTTGCACATGCACAATACATGATGTTGAGGTAATTGGGCTTGTGGCTCTGCGTCAACAGCGGGATGGTCTTAGGATCTCATTACGCGGGCGGTCTGAATTTCAAACATATTTGATTTTTATCCGACCTTATGATTCCCGATCAGGAGTCGACCGTGAGAGGCTTATCTTCCCTTGTTAGCCCCGTACACAAGACTGCACAGAACGCACAAGGAAGCTGATACTCAACCCAATC
>JAUZNJ010031634.1:0-39242 GCA_034780135.1 Jordanella pulchra | reverse complement strand
TATATAAAGATGCTTGTCAGGAGGTCAAGCTGTCTTGGAGGTGGGTCCCAAAATGGTGGAAAAGAACAAGCTCAGAAGAATTTTCAGCTGACACTTCTTTAATTCTTTATGGTGCAAAACATTAACCAAACCACACCAACAGCAATGGCAGACATGCTTCATAAGTAGAGCTGGAGATAAATTGGAAGAAATCATTATAAAAGAATACAAAACTACAAAGTAAAAAACTAGAATATATGTTTTAAATGAACAGCTAATGAAGAAATAAATTGACAAATCAATCCAAAACGGACATTTCAATTCAATCCCAACAGAAAATACCATACATAAGACAAGCCCCCCCCTCCCCTTTCAATACTCTAATGGTGCAGTCCTGTGCACAGCTGCTTGGAGAAGAAATGGCAGAGGTAAGCGTTCAAAATGACCTTTCACAAGTTACCACTTTAATAATTTTCATTTTAGGCAGAGTTTGGCAATTCATTAAATACTGTAAAGGTTAATTAATATATCTTCTGACAAAAAAAAACAAAAAAATTTTTTATTTATTTTTTTTTACTTTGTTTCAGTGTTTTCATGAGTGAGAATGTTTGCTCCTCTTCATTCCATTATGTCTGGACTTTACTGTTTCTATTAAAGTAGGAAAAGTTCCCAAGTCTAATCGCAGGCAGGGATCTTCATGCTGGCTGAAACTCTCTTCCCTTCTATATGGAGAAAAAACAACAGATCACTGCCACCTGGAGTGAGAAAGTCAGTATTTCACTCTTGTTAAATATAATGTGACCAAAACTGAATGCCTCTTGTGAAAATTGTCTTTTGTAAAATTGAGATTACATTGCAAGTGCAATTAATTGCCTAGAGCAATATCTGAGTGAGACACTTGTCTTTACCTGCATCAAGGTACAGCACCTTATTTACTTTGGCATGCAGGCAGATAGTATTAATGTCTCTTAATCACAATCAGGTGTTCCTTGTTCAGTTTCCACCAGACCCTATAATCTTCAGCATGACCCATCTCCTCCATAAGGTTGAGATCCTTTTTGACAGCCTGTTTTTTATTGTCCTTCTAATTTGTTTGCAAGTTACCATTTTCTCTTTACCTCCTGGGCAGGTGTGTTTCATCAGGCATTATTTAAATAATTGAATAGGATCAAACTACTTTTTTAAGTAATATGTTTTGGTTACAGAGTTAGGCTGACTATTTGTGGATGGAGATTGTTGACGTTGTTTGTTAGATTTCTTTTATTATTTTTTTAGCACTAAAAATCTAACAAACTGATCAAACTCCACCCACACCCAAGGACCTCCCCCATCAATTGTAGCATCCAACGCACGCCGTGGAGCCATTTGCAGCAGGTGCAAATAAACCACATTGACTCATCTAGAGGCTTGCTGAATCTAAACTGTGGTCGGAAAAAATGTGCTTGTCGTCCTGTTTTGCATTTACTTTTTAAACTGTACTAATTATCAGTCTTTAAAAAAAGGTGGGTAAAAATAGCTTATTGTAATAAAGCTAAATGTGTTCTTTCAAATTCCTTGTGTAGAGTGGAGAGCTTTGATTGATTGTTTCAAATTTCTAAAATGCACTACCTTGCATGTTGAGATTTGTTTCTAACATATTTGGTAGCTAGATCTTTCATAGTTGAATATATGGCATAAATTTATTTAGCTTTTAACTTATATGGTACTTTATGATCTTTTGATGTAGAACATGAATGTTTTAAATCTTTCAGTTTTCTTTTAGAATTATATATGGAAAATAAGATCAGTTTGATTTTAATTTTCAGATTTAAAAAGTATTTTTAAATTCTGATTAAGTTATAATGTGCTATGTTTTTAATTTTTTTTTTTTTATTTTTTTTTTTATTTTTATGATTTCTTTTCTCTTAATCCGGTTTAGGATTGATGTTTGCTTCTTCAATACATGGGCATGAAGTTTTCTTTACTTAAATGACTATTTCTAAATATTGATATTTTGTTTTTTTGCAACCCTATGATTTATGTTATCCACTGAGTCACTGAGCAAAGTAAAAAGTTTATAGGTTAATATTATAAAGAGTGAAAATGTTTGATTTGAAGAAGAGTTCCATCTGCCTCAGTTGGTCTTACCATTATTTGTTTTAACAATTTTAATTTTAGATTTTAAAATGCCTGCATTTGCACATATTTTTAAAAGTTTGTCTTTGTGAATGCACTAATTTACATAGTAAATCAAACGTTACTATCAGTATTTCAGCCATCTTATCTCCAAATACGTGTCAATTTTGAGTTTTTATTTTTTGATAGCTTTTTACTTTTACTTAGACATATTTTAAGGTACTTTCAGTTTTTACTTAAGCATATATTCTTGGGTACTCTACCCACCCCTGGAATAAAAAAAGAAAACAAAAGAGATTCCTATTGTTTTTGTGTACATGTTTCTTTGTCAAATGACTACAAAGATATCCTTGGTTTCATCCTCTTCCTTCCTGCTGTGTTACATTTCCTGTTCAGATTCCTGGAGCAGCGATGGACAGGGTCAGCCTGCTGTGGCGTCTGAGGCGTCGAGCCCGTCGTGGAGCCATTTGCATGACCTTGTTCTGCATTTCGATGGCCTTACTTTATGCCCTCTGTGCTGAAAACAGCGTGCCTGTCACAGACGCCATCTTTGGTGTGAGGGCACGTACCAGGGCCCAGCCTCGCACACACTCAGTCATCAAGGTTTGTTGCTTTTCTTTATGCTCCATTACGTTGAAGTCTTGGTTTTTAACTTAAAAGTACAAAAATAATTTTTGTTTTACACAAGTGGATTGTAGCAGATTTAAATTGATATAATACATATTAAGGGTTGGTAAACCAGTCTGTCAGAATCACTTACCTGTTACCTGTACTACATTCAAAAGAAAAATCTGACGTTTCGTGTTTCTTAGAATTTTTAAAGTATCTAAAGAGTAAAAGCTAAAACTTACAACTCAACCAAAGAGTCCAAGAAAAAACAAGCTTTGGGAATCATAGATTTTTTTCCTGATTTATGACAATTAAATGAATGTTAAAATATTTAGTGAAAAGAAAGTAATCTACGAATTACCAAGAGCATATGAGTTTTGCCATGATTTTTAAAGAAAATGGCTTTTTGTCCATGTTTTGTGTTCCGTCAGGTGACCTTGGAGTAAAATAAAAGGATGACTAAAATCCAGAACCAATGCAGGCTGTCAGATCTGGCATACCTTCTGGATGTCAGGAAGTTTCCCACTTTGAAACAATCCTGGAACTGAGAGACACACTCAAGCATGTGAACAGGATCCAAGCCCAAAGGAAAAATAAAACAAATTAGATTCAAAATAGACCATTGCAACAGACACTTCCCAACATTGTTACTGTTCAAGAACAGGAACACTGTGATCATTAAACCGTGTTTTGGTATGTTTGGCAGTGTTGACCGCTACCAAGTCCTGCTAGAAAATATAATTAGCATCTCCATGCAACTTGTCAGTAGGAGAAAGGATTAAATGCTCCAGAATTTCCTGGCAGATGGCTTTGACTGAAAACGGTTTTGACTTATCAGGGAAACTGGGACCAGTCCAGTTTCCCTGATATGAAGCTGCTGGGGTTGTCTCTCCTGTACCGGAGTGGCATGACTTGACAAAAGTGTATTTGTTGTCTATGTCTAGTATTAATCTGAGTGGTGGCTCTTGATGCACCGACCACAGCCTTATTCCATTCCTTGTGAAGCTCCTATTAATTCTTAAATATTTTTCGCTTGATAATCCTCTCAAGGCTGCAGCCCTCCTTGTTACTAGTGCACTTTTTTCCTGCCACACTTATTCCTTCTATTTAATTTGCTGTTTATATACTTGAACACCAAACTCTGAACAAGCAGGGTTTTTAACAGAGACCTTTTGTGGCTTACAACAAAAGTTATTTCCGTTAAATATGAAATAGAATTAAAATTGAAAGTGAATACATTTGTTCATGCAATAAGTCTTGAAAACAAGCAGTGGATGTAAACGCATGAGATGCATCCATATTTTAGACACAGTTCTGATGCTAATCTCGCTCATCGTCGTGAAGTAAATGTTAAAAATGACTGAGTCTCCACATATGCTGTGCCTTCATCTTCTGACTACTTCCAATTGTCGTTTTCATCTTTTACAAGGCATTAAGGTCCAGCTGCATATCATTTGGCTTGTTTGATGCAAGAAAAGTGTTTGCATTGCAGTTTTGCAAAGTATAATCATTTCAATGCAACAGAAAATCCACCCCATCAAAGGGTAAAACACTTTTTTTCTTGAAAACGTGCTTTTGGGGTGCGCAGGTGATTCAGTGGTTAGCGCACACGACCAATGTACAGAGGCCTTAGTCTTGCTGGTTTTAGGGTTAATTAGCTGATTAGGATGTGACACCATGAGTTTCTAATAATAAATATTTTCACAATGTTTTAATTTTATGAGACACTCTGTTTTGGGTTTTTATCAAACGTAAGCCATAATTATTAACATTGTAACAAACAAAGCCATAATGATATATTCTGTGTTATGATTACGGCATGAGTTTCACTTTCTGAGATGACTTGCACAATATGTTGCACTTTGACACAGGCTTTTACCTTTTTTTTTAGATGAAACTGTATTTCCTGTGAGCAATTCATTTATGAAATCTTTCCTCATTGCTGGGACCTCCCTCAGGTGCTGAGAGGCGGAGCCAAAAGTCCATATGTAGTCCATCAGAAGCATCCAAGTGATCCTCACCGCCCAATCCCTGTCCTGTCCTTGTCAAACCACACCAATGAAGACTTGGAGTCTCCAGCAAAACGAACAAGTACAAAAGAATCCTCTGGCTTTTTCTCTCGCTTGCTGCCACGCCCTTTGACACGAGTGCTGGCGAGCCTATTCAGCGGCCGGCGCAAAGGGGAGCTAAGTGGCAAGTCGGGGGACGCAGAGTTCTTTGGGCCTAAAGGACTATTGGGAGAAGTGTGGAATGACGAGATGTCCAGCACTATGCTTGGAGGCAGGCTGCAGAAGGTGGTGCAAAACTATCAGGTAAGTTACTGCTGCTTTTATCCTCATGGATCAACTTGATTCCTTATGCTTGCTTACAACATACGCTGTGATTTCTTTCAGGCAATGAATAAATATGGTGTCAAGGTGTCTGGTCCTGGTGGCACCTCCAAGCGTCCAAAGCTGAGTGGCCATGAGCTGCTCTGCCAGCTGAAAGAGAAAGTAGAACTTTCCACTTTGACTGCAGACGTTCAGCCTTTCTCTGCAATGGCCTGGGCTTCCCTTCTGCTGCCACCACAACAGCTGTCCTCCGACCTTGGCCCATACAAGAGCTGCGCTGTGGTGTCATCTGCAGGGTCACTTCGCAACTCTGGCCTGGGCAAAGAGATTGGTGAGAAATTGCACTGTGGTGGAATAATGAGGTGTGTAACCTAGAATCAAGATTTTCTAGAAAAAGTAGACCTCACTTGAACCAGTTGCTTCATAACCGAAGGAAACTCTACGTATCCTCGAAGTTTCAGCTGAGAGACCTAATCTTCAAATTGTGTGGGCAAAAAAAAAAAAAAAAAAAAAAACATGCTACTGTATGTGCAATAAGTGGGCATATTGTAGAAGATCTACAAAAATTGTGTGTGCAAAAGTTAAGATATGCAAATGGTTTGGTTCTTCCCCAGGGCTGGTCTGGAATTTCAACTCTTAATCACAAACTGTGGAAAGAGATGGAACCACTGTCAGATTTATGGCAGATTAGGGTCTAAACAGCTGGATTTACCTTCCCTACCTTCTTACAAGACTGGCTTGACCTAGAATATTGCAAAAAAACAGGTAGACCTATTATAATTTCATAAAACTTAACTTGCTTCGTATTGAAGCTCTGAAGAGACGGTAAGGGGAAAAAAATATTCCAGTCACAAGTTGGAAATGCATCCAAATGTTTCTGCAGGCACAGAATCTCTCTACATCACCTGTGTTTGCAGAACTAGCTCCTCTGTAGCCACGACGGCATTTTTACATTGACTTCAAACATCTTCTATAAAGGCATAAAAATGCTTCAGCAGTCATCAGGTTTGATATATCGCTTTGTGGATGGACAGTATTTTGTTTGCATATCTTCCAAATATAATTTTGTGAGGTTTGGCTATATGCAAATTTATGAAGGCACATATAGGAAAAAAAAATTACATGCACTGCCGGTTAAATAACACAGACATCACCTTGCCCTTTCTATGAAGATCTGCTCTGCAGGTGCAAACAAGTTTGCATGTCTTTTAATACAGGCAAACCTTTTAAAGATCAGACCCATGGTGTTTTAATTCTAGCAGATGATTATTATTGCTTACACATATTTAAAGCCCTTATTTATAAATATGAATATTACATCAGACTAATGAAAAAAGATAATTTTATGCATCATATATGCACTCATTACTTAGTTGGAGCTCCTTTTGTATGAATTACTGTATCACTGCAGCACATTGTGGTTTCAATTGGCCTCATTTGTTTTGCTGTGATATTATGGAAGCAGAGGTTGCAGCAATTGCTGCCTTTAGCTTGTCTCTTTTGTTTTTGAACTTCCTTGTTGGCTGCGTTGGCTGTATCTGTGACATTGAGGACATTCCATCTTTATGTTGAGCATTTTCAACAAGGCGGAGGTTTACTTCAGTGCTGCTCAGTACTTTGCAACTCCCCACTCCCCCCCCCCCCCCCCAGCCCCCCACCCACACACACACACACACAATAATTTCATGCGTTTGCTATGCTATGCTAACGCTATGCTAACGTGTCTATTGTTATAAGCTAGAACAAGCTTAATTTCACTAAGGGTTTAAACACTGATATAATGTTAACGTTCATGTATTTTCTCTCTATGCTCATTACATTTTGATTACCAAATTATGACCAGATGTAATTTAATGGAATCCTCATTCCTGCTAAAGAAAATTCAGAATCAGTTAACTGAAGGTTATTGAAGTCTGATTAAGCAAATCATTTAGTCAAACATTATTTGCCCAAATAAAGTTTTATTCACCTCATGAATTTCCCTCATAATTTAAACACATTCCAAATTCTTCAAGACATGCTTTGGTTCTCAAACATAAAATCCACGCTAAACTGTAATGTCATGCATCATCTCATTGACTATGGTTTTTAAGCATGTTTTTCCTTCTTCCTTGTATATAGTAGCTTAGTTTTAGTTCAGTTTCACTATTTAATCAAGAGCGTTAAACTAGCTTGAAGCTGAAGGATTTTCATAAATAAACTCTTATATTTTAAAATGAAGTTGTGCTGAATTTATTCTATATATGTCCAGAATGATCTGTTTTACTATAATTTGAGCTTGGTTCACATTTTGATTTATTGTTCTAACATGCAGCCAATTTATGACAGACAGAATAATATCTGATTAAATAACATATTTACAAGCTCTTCTGGGGTGGGTAATATATACAAAAATATCAAAACACCGGCTTCCCACATCATCCAAAAACATGACTGTTAGGTTGATTTGTTTTCTATAAATTTCCCTTAGGTGGGAGTGTGTGCACATGATTGTATGTCTTTTTTTCCTTGTGATATACTGGGGGTTTTTCCAGGTTCTTCCATAGAATGCTGGATAAAGACACCATGACCTTGACAAATAAGCGAAAGATGTATGGATCCCATCAAACTTTTTGAAATGCTGAAGCAGTTTTTCCTTCTTTCGGTTCTTGAATGGTCCCAAAACATCGATCCAATTGAACATTCACATATTTTTCTCAAAGGCTCCATTTGTAAAGGGAAACAAGCAAATTGATGTCGGCTTCACAGGTTTTGACAGAATCAGATGTCAAAAATCAAGTTAGAATTAAGCTAGAAACTTGATGGCAATGGTGCAACTTGCTAAATGTAGTTTGAGGTGTATGTTGGAGCCTGCAATAAAATGTTTGACCTTTTGTGCATTAGATTATATTCCCCCAAATTTTTAAAAGATCATAACAGTTGTTGTTTTTTTTTTCTTATATCAACTCAAAATAATCATTAAAGCTGCATATTTACACTTTTTCCCCCAAAAATATGGATGAAAACCATTTTGGACCTAGCTTAAAAACTACCTGATCGAAAGTAAAATTAAAGAATAAAGAATTCCAAAGACTATATGCCAAAAAATGGAAGGTAACTGAAACTGTGTTTTTGATCAACCTACAGACTCTCATGACGCTGTGATACGCTTCAACGCTGCTCCCACCAGTGGTTTTGAGAAAGATGTCGGCTCCAAAACATCCATCCGCCTCATTAATTCACAGGTAAACTTATAAATGTTAAACAGTATCTAGACCTGGGAGTTGGAGAGGACGTAAAGGTTTGCTTCTTAATTACATTCGGTTATAGGAAATTTGTAATTGAAAGTGTTGATCTTTACTTCAAAAACAATTTAAGAAAATATAGTCTTGAGTTTTTTGGGGGGATTTTGGTTGTTTTTTCCTATTTCTTCACTCAATGGCAGTCCCCTTGGTGAAGTGGTTAAGGAATATTGTAAAGTGGAGGACTGGGCTTTAATCCCAGTTGCATCAGGAAGGGCGCACAGCGTGAAAAGTAGTCTGTGTGCAAGTCTATGAGCAAGTCAAAATGTCTTGTGTGATGAGCACTGAATATGGGTGGAGCCAAAAAGAAACACACTTAATGTCAGTAACTGAAGACCTGCTGCTGCAAGATGGACTAAGGGCAAAGAATTAGTTCATAATTGTGCTGAAAGTGACTTTTTATTAAGATGGATGAAATAAATGAGCTGAGAATCAAAAGGGGAAAATAACTAAACAGAATGATTAAAAATTTATCTGAAATTCAGATATGTAGGGGAGGTTAATCTGGTGATTTAAAAAATGAATTAGAAGTTTTAGAGTCTTGCATTGTTTTCATAATTTGACACATGTAACATGTTTTTTTTTAAATCCACTTGTTGCTCCTCTCTTGCTGCAGCATTGATTAATATCTGAATATATTTATGTACATTTGTATTAGATGATCAGATTCATACAGTCATCACACTAGGGTGGAAAAAAGAAATAAGCAGACGAAAACACGCATTTGGTGCTCCAGGGGGAAAACATGCACAGTGATTAGTGAGAATAAGGGAAATATTTCAGCAGAACCTGACAAGAGTAGGCAAATATTGTTTATATATTGTGACATCCTTCAGCTTCATATGCAAAGCTTTTCATTGTGCGAAATAAATGTTATTCTTATTCTGAAGTCATACGATTTGCCATTTTTCTAAGCTGGACAGGTGAATGATAAGATACAGTTTGTCACAAAGTAGTTGTTTCACCAGAATTACTTTTTATCAAATTAAATTTGAGATGGTTGAAAGTATACATTTTGATTTATTAGAAATATGTTTCCTACCTTTTAGACAAAGAAAGAAACTGCATTCATAAAAAGTAAAACTGGACGTGAAGTTTTCTAGAAGATGTTTCGCCTGTCATCCAAGAGGCGACCAGACATAACTTCTTACCTACATATGAAGCAGTTTTAGGAACTCTACCAAAAAGATGCCCCTCATCTGAATCCCACTTTAAAGAGGCATGTGATGAGGGAGTTAACGACCCCTCAGAACCTCCCTAACGACCATCAACGCCACTCTATTGGCCATTATGTTGGTGGGATCAGAGCCTCCTTTTGTTTCTTTTCTTTCCCTCCCATGATTCTTTGGTCACACTTATGGTATGTTTATCAGAGTGCTCTCCAGGACCAGTTAGAATTGAAGAAGCCTCTTGGGTGAAAGGTGAAATGTCTTGTAGAAAACATCACCTCCAGTTGCCTAAACTGAACTTTCCAAGCTTAATCGTAACCTTGTTCATGGTGTTGCAGTGCTGGCCACGCCTATTTTGAATTATTCAGGCAATAAAGTCAGATTTCTGTGAGTTACAGCAGGTGAAAGAATAAACCCTTAGTGACACTATTACCTTTGACTTTAAGTAGATATTTACTTGGATAATAATTGTTTCAGTTGATTTTTTTTTCATGATAAGACTTTTAAATCCTGGTAATGTGAAAGTATTAGTTACAAAACCTAAATTCCTTTTTTTTAAGTAGGAAAAATATCTAATTTTAAGTTGGCCAAATGAAATGGACATTTCACTTCTTTGAGTATAGTTTGCTCTGACCTTTCTCCATTCTCATGTATAGGGTCTGGTAATATTGGAGGTTATTTTCATTACAATATTGACTGTTATCAAGGTGGTGTGAATAAACAAACGCTTGCTAGAAAACACGAAATTCCTGAGACTAGCGGTGTTAAAGTGCATTGTTATTAAACTGAATATTGTTCGATCAATAATAAATTCTACATTTAAAAATTTAAACTATTCACTCTTTTCCCTCTGCATTTAAAACTGTTTTGTTTTCTGTTTTTTATATGTAAGAGGCCATACATAAAATAAAACAAAACAAACTGTCTTAAATTTTATTTAGCTGACCCCCCAAACCTCCCCTACAGTTGGATTCCGAATCCAAGGCCTGAGGTCACAGTTTTTAACAGAAAACTCTGGATACTTCTCCCCGAAGATATGAAAAATGTGCTGGAACCCTTCGGTTCAGCTGCAGTGATTAGGACTTGAGGATATCAGTGTCCAGAAAACTCTTGGACCCCTTCCTTCTGGGGAAGGCAGCTGCTGGATGGCAGCAGGTGGGTGAGTGCATCCATAAGGACTGAAGTGAAGAGATTTGGAAAAGAGGTTTTATAACAAGGCCACTATTGTCCAAGAAAAACACTGGTGTGAAATTACGCATAATATGAGCATGAACAATGACAATAAAAGTTTTTCTCCTTGACGCGCCCTCCTTCTGATTTAGTAGAACATCCGGATAGAAATATGATACACCGAGACCTCAAGATGCACCAGGGATTATAATCAGACAATGATCAGGTCTAATCTGTGATTTATAAAAAAATAAACATTTTCTTTGCGTATTAAGTGGATTAAAACTAAGAAATCCCAGAATTTTCAGACGATAAACATTCACTCACTAGCATGTGCATTCATACATTTGTCTTTGTGTATTAATACACCCTCCTCTTTTAATTGGCACTCCAAAATATTTTCATATCACTTCTGTCCTGGCCTGATTCCACTGGCTGGCTTTGCATTTTAGAGTTGCTTGTAAAATTATATTTGTGCTTAAATGACATTTCCCCATCTTACCTCTGGGAGCTTCTTCACCCCCACAGGTCAGCAAAACAGCAGCTCCTGCAGGTACCAAGGTTTAAGAGGAAGCTCAGAGGGGCGAGAGCCGTCTCTATCGCTGCTCCTCTTTCATGGAATAACCTTTCATTGCACATTATAGCGACTCCTTTACCTCCAAATTTTAAAACGCGGCTCAAGACTTGCTGGCTTTTAACACTGGCAAGACTTAATTGTTGTTACCTCATTTATTTAGCTTAAATTCTTATTATTCTCAAATTCTTATTGCCTTGTTTTATATTTTCGTGCTGTTTTTTATTCTTTTATTGTTTTAATTTTAACTATGTTCAGAACTTTGGTTTTAGCTGTTAGCTTTTTTTAAAGCGCTTTACAAATCAGGCTGACTTGAGTTTATCACAGGTCTGAGAAGTACATAATATGCTAAGATGCCTAAATGTTTCAGTAACTTATTAAAGGATTAATATGACACTGCTACTTAAATCTATTAACTTTCTCAAAACCTTTCTTCCGTGATGGAAAGAAAATGGTAATTTGTCAACATTAGGCGAGACAGCTCTTAAAAGAAAGACCCAAATGGTTTTCAGACTTTCTTGTCATGCATGAGAGTGGGATTCTTCAGTTCTACTCAGAAAGCTAGCCATCAAGAGAAAGATTTAAACATCTTCTTTGCAGCTGAGGGAACACCCTCTTAAAGTTACTAGCCAGCACTAATTTGGTCAGTGGATTTTTTAGCAAGACAGAACATCATATTACAAAGTTAGATTTAGATTAGTTTTAAGATCACACAATTGACATGTTTTTTTAAGCTGTAGTCTTGCAAATGTTAAAATATTTCGGTACACAAACTTCTTTATTGATGTTAATTCTCTCTGATATTTTTGCTAATGGGAAAACATTTACCAACTCAACAAGAATGGGTCTTTGAATCACAATATAGACATGAGTCTATTGATGTGTTCAATTTCAGCAGCTGCATCTTCCAAGGACCCGGTCTACCTGGACTGGGTCCTTCGAGGGCATCGAAAATAAGGAGGCCGGAAGACTCATGGCTATGGATTCAAACAGGTCCTTCTTCAGCTTTCACCGCCCCTCACTCAGCATACGCTCTGTCGCCATGTTGATACACAAATCAGGCAAAAAATGGATGCTGAAATAATTACTCCTTTTTTTGTGAGCTAATGTTATTGTTGAGGAGCTTTAGAGGAGCATGATGGTGACGGATATCAGATCTGTAGTTCACACACTGCACAGATATTGGAATCTGTGCGTGTTAGCCAAATCCTTTTGCACGTTCACAGATACAACCTCTCAATAAACCAAACATTACCCGCCACATATCTGACTCGATAACCATTAAAAAAATGTAATCACATACTTTTCATATATTAAACTGAACTTAAAATATTCACCAATGTTCATCACCTCTGAGCACGGAGCAGCCAGCTGCTTGGACTCAATGAATCATGGTATAAACAAGGCTACGGAGGATACACAGGACCCGTCATTCAAAACAGGCGAAAAGAAGGCTGCATGTGTCGGCCACATAACGAGGTGGCCAAGTGTGACCTAGTTGGCCGACGAATCTGGCCTTCGCAGGACACACCCACCGGATCCGAACACGGTGTATAATCCAACTTTTTAGGGCCGGAGAATAAGAGACTCCTGCTCAACAGAAGTGTCGGCCTTGAAAATATTGACTCTTAAAAGAATTTAGTTACATCCTAAAACTTTTTTTTTTTTAAGCTGTAAAATATTTCAAATACACAAGGACATAAAATAGCAGAAATGTTTTTCTGTCATTGTGCAAATAAAAGCTCAACCCCAATTGGATTTTTCTTTTAGTTGAATAAAGTAAATGAGAGGCGGCTGTTACATAAACTATCTTTTTAGACAAAAAAATCTGCTTTAACTTACAAAAGCTGACCAGTCGCTATAGCAACCTTTGTAGACGTACTCCATATTCCTGACTGAAAGTAAAAGCACAAAATGTGAACCTAACAAGGCAGAAGTGAGATGTAATTGGTTTATAAAGCTGTAGGTTTTCTGGATTTAAGCATCACTTGATGTAGTGAAGGGAGCTAAGAAACTGAGCAATGTCTTCATGTTGTGGGTGTTACACTGCTCCTAGTATTTATAGATGCTGTCATATTTGCACAGACATTCTGATGGCCCCTTAAAAACCAAAGTTGAGTGTTTTAATTTAGTATTAAACATTTGTGTTATTGTAAAAATGTAAATATAATTTGCAAAGAGAAGCATTCTTCATCCTCTGTTTTTATATGATAAAAGAATAAAAGTCTAACTTTATGAATTTTCCACCATTACAGATAATTGAATAGAAGAGATTTTCTCTGGTGAAACTAGATTTCAATTCTTGCTGGTACTACATAAAAAAGCTATTGGCTGATATTTTCTTAAACCCTATATTTTATTTTTATGTAAAATGTTTTTAGTGAATGTTAACTTTGTCATTTTTGCATTTTAGATTTTGAACCTTTTTGTTTCTGCATTTCAATTTTTCAGGAAAGCAATAAGTATTAAGGGCTGACTAATGTTCGATGTTTAATTAAAAGGGAAAAACCTCAGAGATTCATCCTCGGATTAATTTTTTTGTAATTCCAGAAAGTTTCAATCCTGTTTTTAAAGTAATTAATAGTAAATACCCTGTCACCATTTATTCACACTCTTTAGTAGATGAAGGAGTCTTTATTGGCATTTTGGCAATGACACACCAGGAATAGCATATTTTATTTTAACAACTTCTTGTTTGTTCTTGTTTTAAATAATATGTGAACTAAAATTTTAATATATTTTGAGGAAATGGAGAAAACATTTTGTGATGGAAAGGAAACATTTACATTATGTTTGTATGGATAGAAAGAGAAGATCTGAGAGAAATGTTTATCCAAAAATAAACAGTTAATGATAATTAAAGAAAGTTTTGGATCATCTTTCTCTCATTTTGATACCCATTAACTCAAAGAAATCAACTGGTTCGCACACCACCTTGTAGTTTAATCCCTATATAAATCCAGCTGGACTGTTAAAGGCTTGAAGGTTTGTTAGAGTATTAGTAAACAAACAGCACTAATGGGACCAGTTTAGAGCAAATTTAAAGCTGAGAAATGAAAGAAAAAGACCCCAAATTTAGAACATCTTCCAGCAAACGGTAAAAATTTTTAAATAAATCAGTTTAATACACATAAAAAAATATACCTTGGATCCTGACCCATCTCTTGCATTTTTGCACCCCTCCGCCACCATACTTACAGTGGTGGAGGGTTGCAAAAATCATGTTAATACAAATTCCAAGTCCCCGAAACTCAAACATAACACCAACAAGTACAACATTGAGACTCAATACTCAAACACATGCAAAGGAAATTGTAAGTTCAAATCATCCAGATCCCTTTTTTTAACCAATTTTCTTTCTTCCTTCCAGATGTCCTCTGGATGGCATCCCATTTATGTTTTTGCTAAATGCCTGGTACATAGACATTACCTGAACTAATACTTATGTTGTGGTTGCACATGAATTGACGACCATCTCCCCTTGGTGGTCTGCAGCACTTGCGTTACATGGTGCTAGTTTGCACGCATCCCTGGGCCACTATAAGTATCTGAAAATCTTTATGGAAGAGATTTTCTTAATTGCAAATGTGAAAGGACTAACTTCTTTCTTTGAGGGGGAATTACGTTTTTAATTTGTGGTATGAGGTATAAACATAAATTCTGTCTGGCAAAGTGATTGCTTGCATTTTTTGTCTCTAGGTATATTAATGAAGTTTTTTTTCTTTCAGGTGATGGCAAATGAAGACTTTCGCTTCCTTTCCAGTTCTTTGTACAGCTCAGGTGTTCTGGTGGCCTGGGACCCCTCCCCTTTTTCCTCTGACCTCAGCCAGGTACACTTTTTAGATTGCAGTGTTTTTGTTTTTTTCACTGTGTTATTTCCTGGCACATTTCTCCACATGCTTGTTTATCGCCCCTGCAGTGGTACAACCACACAGACTATCCCATCTTCAGCCAGTACCAGAGATACAGGAGGCTCCACCCACAGCAGCCTTTCTATATCCTGCATCCTCGCTTTGAATGGCAGCTGTGGCAGAGGATTCAGGACAACATGGCTGAACCCATACAGAAAAACCCGCCCTCCTCCGGCCTGCTTGGTATGAGAACCACCAGCCGTCTCAAACTTCTATTTATGTTTTGTCCTCTTTGGGTCCCAATGGGGTACAGAGAAAAATAGGTTCCTTTTCACAAATAAAAGCATAGTGTGGGAAACAGACGATCTATAAAAACTTAAACTGGGAGTGTTTTGGAATTGATTCAATAGTGTTTTCCCACCAGTGTGAAGCAACAGCTGTTCCTGCTCTGTGTCAATTTTCTGACGGCTTCAAACTGTCTGTGATTTAATGTTTGTTTTTATCCTCACATTAGGGATGCACAATATTATCATCATGCTATCAGTATCAGTCGATCTTAGCTTCAGAGCTAAACATCTGTTCCACCAATACAGTTCAGTGACATGAGGCAAAGGACAGGAGGGAGAAAACTACATGGTGTCTGTAAGTAGGTGTAGGGCAGGGGTCTCAAACTATATGTTCAATAGAAGAGCGTAGCTAGTGTGGTGGTTTAGATATTTGTTTCAGCTGTGTAGGATTTAAGTTTGAGACCCCTGGTTTGGGGAATATTGGTATCACTTATCAGCCAGTTGATTTGGAAAAACTCCAATATCGTGTATCCCTACTTTACACCAGCCTGTAGCACTTAGATCAGTAGTAACTCTGTTACTAGTCAGTGATTTATGATGAATGTAATGTATCCATTTATTGTCCGGCAGCCTTTTACAAAACAAAATATGTTTATGTCTCATCTTTGTGATGAACGAAGCCCAGGAGCTAAGCATCTCCACTCACATCTGTCATTTCATCCAACTGCAAAGCGAACTGACCAGCTTGTTTGATTTTGTTCACGACTTGTCCAATGATGTTAGCACATCCCACAGCCAGCACTGGCCCAGGGCGGGTCTGACCCAGATATGCATGTCATACATGTTACAGCAGTAGACATCTAAAATACTAGTCCTCTGTTTTCTAACTACATTTTGCATCAGCTTCAACTAAATATACTAACCTTATGGACAAACGTGAGCATCTTCATCAGAAGATCTTTACGCTACAACAGAGTGTCTTCAGTCAGAAGCTTCTCCAGATCAGGTGAAAGACTGACCAGTACAGGAGATCCTTCCTGCCTACAGCAATCAACACCTACAATAACTGAAATTAAATTTTGAGTCCTGGATCTGTTGCAGATTTTAGAGGGTTGCGCAGTATGAGATTTTTTTTTTTTCTTTTTTAGGTAAAATGACAAGAGGCATTCATGATTGTTCACAATAAGGATTTTTTTCAAGTGTTTGGGGAAAAAAATCCACAAAATTAAATGTCTTTTTCTGTGCAGGCACAGTCCTGATGATGTCCCTGTGTGAAGTGGTGCATGTGTACGAGTTCCTGCCGTCCCGTCGGAAGACGGAGCTCTGCCACTACTACCAGCGTTTCTACGACGCCGCCTGCACGCTTGGGGCTTATCACCCACTGTTGTACGAGAAAAATCTTGTCAAACGCATGAACGAGGGCTCGGATCAAGATATATACGTCCACGGGCGCGTCACGCTTCCTGGGTTCAGTGCCCTGAACTGTACCACTGGAGTGTTGGGGGAGCGCTGAACACACACGATTCAAAGCTAAAAACCTGAACCTGCATGATGAGCGAGGACAGACGCATGAAGCCCTCACATTTACTGCTTTTCTTTAAAGAATGTCCTCTATTGATCTGAAATCACAATAAAAATTAAAAAAACATTAGTGTAATGACAAAAACTTGCACAGGTAAATGTGCAAGTTTGTTTTTAAATCTGTATCAAACAGTACATTAGCACTCTATACAATCAAAACCTCAAAATGTAAAAATATTACTAATATTGGCTAAAGTAGCATGGGTATTCAATAATTTTAAAGAGTCTAATTAAAAAAATATTCTTAAAGTAGAATTTTGTTTGTAAAGTCATTAGACCGTGTGTCCTTAAGACTATAATGAACCACATTAATATTAGTCCTTTGTAAGGAATCTATAACCACTGTATAGTATTCTAACATAAAAACAAACCTTCCCCAATAGCTAAAGTGTGTTTAAAAAAAAAAAAAAAAAAGTTCAGAATCAGGTGAGAAGATCATCCTTGAATTTACTCCCTGCCTTCGCTGATTTAAAAACTTAATTTCCTGTAGTTGTCTGACACCATTTTAGCCATGTCTCTAAGCAATGCGACATGAAGCCTAATGGAAAGTATACAAATATAGGATTAAAATGAAATTTTCTTCTCTTAAATTAAATCATACTCCTCAGACTAAACTGTGAGCCGCTGTTTACACCAAGAAAAGATACTTATGTAATTCAGTTGGACTTTCACTTTCTTTTCTTTTTATTTGCCATTTTAATAATCAGATTGTTTCTCTTTCAGCACCTTTTGGAAAAAGCTCTTCCAATTTTCCCTTAAGCACTGGTTTCTGTTTACTGGTTGTTGAGCGTACTTCTGAAGTAAATCAACAGCGAAGGAATGTTCTTTACTGCCAACATCTGATTTGGTGCCATCAGCTGGATTTACAGCCATGACTGCAGTTTGAGTGTGATGTAATCATCTTAGGATGGGACCAGCCAGCATTTTAAAAATTCTTGGATAACCAAGCTAAGTATTATCAGCCCCCTGGAAGTGTTGTGCTGCCATCAGGGTGTGACACACCTTGCCCAGGAAATCAAAGTATTGCATCTGCCAATAAACCATTAACTGTGACCAGTTTGAAGTTCTGTGGATTTAAGGAAGCTAAGATGACTGTTGCTCAATGGGTAGAGACACAGCTGTGCAGTTTGAAAGTTATGGCTTCAATTCCAACTTCCCCCATTTTCATATACTGATGTAACCCTGAGATCATGTGTGAATGGGTAAATGTGTCCAGTGTAAAACCCATTGAGTGGTCAGTAGGACTTAAAGTGAGGTGTAAATCCCATTCATTTATAATCTCAGCAAATGTTGACCTGCTCCTTGTGAAAAGGGTTGATCACTGAGTCATCAAAGATCGCCTAAGATTGAGTTGTCCTGGAAAGCTATAAACAAGCTAATCAACTACAGCTACAAAGTCTGATACTGTCTTTTGGCTTGTTGATCTACAGTCTAAAGACTTCTGATGAAAGACCAGAAACTATTGTAGTTCAGTGTCCTCAGTCACCTGCATCATGGTAGCACTCAAGACCTATGGCAGAAACACCCAAAAATCTCAAGCTACGCAACTCTCCTCTGGCATCTAAATCTTGTTTTTTTTTTGTTTGTTTGTTATATTTGCGTCTAAACCACTATCTGTTTGAGGTGATGAGGCTGGTTAAGAAGCTACTATGCATGTCAACATATTCATAAAATGTACAAAGGTTCTTCTTTTGTCCTGCAACAAACTGCTTGCTGCTGTTTCTAAGTGTTCACCCCGGAGGAAAGTCTATTTCTAGGCCATTAAAATTAAAATTAGTTACATTTCTAAAGGGTTTATGTTGCCCTTAAAGGAGCAATAAATAAAATAATTCTCACCTGTGATTGAAGTTACAATCAGTCCTCTCCATTAACAATGATTCTGTCATTTTTTTTCACTTCAGTAGAGTCTGTAGCCCATGTTTACTTCCTTGTTCTTGAGCCGATAATGAGAGTTCCCAAGCTCCGTTTTGCTTTGTTCCGATTTTTACTACTTATTGCTCCTTTAAAACATCCTAAGTTTTACCATGGACTTGTTAGGATATTGAGTTTTCAAAGTTTGTAAAAGCAAAACAGTAGCTGTAATATCGAATTTTTTTTCTTTAATCCTGAATAGACTTAAATATGTGAATGTGTGGAAATGACAATATAGGCTTTGTTATAGGTTTCTTTAAGCTTGCTGCAGCTCTTAATGCTAAGTTTAGATTTATAAGAAAGGGATTGTAGCACAGGATTCTATATTTCATATATTCTTTAGCAGTATAGGTTTTTTTTGGTCATCCCCTGGGTTTTTTAAGCTAACCCTGATTGATGCCAAGAATTCGTATTTACACTCAGAATTTTCCAATTTGAACGTTTAGAATACTATCCTTAGTCAAGAAAAATAATCTGTTGTAGTCGAACTTTCATTTACTCATCATCAGAACAAATTGTGTTTTTATTTTGAGGCTTTTTTTTCATATTACACAACTGTGGTCATTTGCTTTATTCATGTTGTTTAATCCATATTTTAAATCCAACCCTACTAATGTTGAGTTAAATATCTGTCAACCGCAGGCCTTTGGACCCATCAGCAGCTATTATGGGTACAACTGTAAAAAAAAAAAAAAACTGTTCCAAAAACTTTTAAGTCCACGGCAGCTAGAAATGGTGTTTTTTAGGTTATTTCCCAACATTTCATCTTATTTACTTTTGACGGTGGACAGTTTAGATGGTCTTCTCAAAAATGCATCTGGATAATTTATACTTGTAATAACTGATCTTGGAATCTGCAGTTCTTTAAAAAGAACCCCAAGCTTCTCTTTCTGGGATATCTACTAAGTTTCTTTGCACCTTCTATTGTTCTGAGTACTTGTCAATAGAAGATACGATGCTACCTTTCTGCTACCATCATGATCACCCAACTAACAGACCTCGGGGGTGTCAAAGTAGGGCTTTTTAAAAGAAATTTCTTAAAAATTATGCAGATATATGCCTGTACTTAAAAGTTGGAACACTGTAATATAGAAAAAGGTGCAACAAATTTAAGTGTTAATTTTGTGCCCAAGTTGTTAAATTATTTCACCCTGGAAAAAGTGGTTCAGATAAATAGGAGCCTCTATTCTATATGACCTCAATGCTTGTGATGAGTAAATGAAAACTTAAAAGGTAGCTCAGTATTGATCTGGATTTACAGAAGCATTTTGTATGTTTTAGGTAAGATAGTAGCCTTAAAAGGCTGTAATACACATTTAAAAAACATGATTCAATTCCTGTATGGTAAATTTATAGTACATGAACTATGGAGGAGATCTGGTTCAATTTAAGCAGTTTCTCCTGCTTAATTTGAACCAGTCTTAAGATTTTACCTCAAGATGTTTCAAGTTGGGAAATTCTCTTTGCTGCCTCTGTTGGGAAACTTTCCCAAGTATAATCTGACAAATCTATCATTTAAAAACAAAGTCTGATGCTGGGATCCAGTTTTAAAGAAACTGGGGGAAAAAAGGGGATGGATGATTTTTGCAGGGAAGAGCCAGAACAATTCCAAGATCTTTCTTGTGTCTAAGCATTGGCAGGACTGCTTTTAACTCAGTTTATTAAAATTACGACAATTTCTGATCGTAGCTTAAAACGTCAAACGTTAACCTATGCATGGCTATTATTTTTCACAGTAAAGAGCCAACCAGGGGTACTTTCACTTATTATGTATATGCATGTTTGAAGATGTGTGACACTTTTCTCTGACGTTGCTTAGGTACAGGATAAAGGGAAGGCAAATTATGTAAGTGCATGGCAGCTTACGCAACTTATTTTTTTGTTTAGGTATCTGTTGGCATGCAAACAGACATTAAGAAACTGTGGAACTTCTTGGGCTTCAAAAACCAAACTACAATAAACCACACAGTGTAAAAAATGAAAGACAAGCACACGATTGTTTTGAAAATCTAAGTAGCTTTTTTTTTCCGTAAATGTGAAAAATATTTGCTCCATCGCATATGTCTTTGCAAAGTAAGTCTTTACACTATTTTTATTTTGATAACCACTGCAGCTGAAACTACTTTGAAAACCAGACTGCTGATAGATTCATCAGATTGGTCGACCTGTGGAAGCGTCACAGTGCATCATTGGCTGTGTTTCAATAAATGTGCGCAAGTCTTTTATTCAACTAATTTCAAAAAAATAAAACTTTTGCAATTGTTCTATTAAATGTGTAAAGAAATGTAATGAAAATTACACATCACAGTATACCTCATTAAAAAAAGATGAAGACAGAGGTTGTAAAAACTTAAGTGTGATGTATTCACAATTTAGTCAAAGCTCTAGTGCTCATCATCAGCTGTTAGTCTCCTCTGATGGCTGATTATTCTTTGAGGAACAGAGCTGGCATTGATTTCTTATTGAGGCTTTGGGACAACAAGTCCCTCATGATTGGGAGCAGCTATGTATGCAGTGTTAATGGAAAATTATAGTTTGCTATTTTAAAAAAGCAACTCCTGTAGCAAATTATATGTAGAAAAATAAGCCTCCTCCTAAATACGCTGAGCCATTATCTTCCTTCCACTTCCTGTTGTCGTCTTTTCGGCCTGTGGTTGTCGATCCCCTGACTTGTGTGATTTGAAAAGTGTTTCCATTGCAGTTCTGTGAATGAAAACCCACTTTACCCTAAACCTAAAATGTGTTCTTGAAAGCCATTAGTTTTCTTTTATATATTGGACTGTTTTTGTTTAGCAGCTTTTTTTTTCCTATTAAAACATGCAGAATTTGATTGTCATTGGAAACACAGCTATTGATGGAAGATGTCTGGGGGTCTGCCATATTGTAAATGGGAAGTTTATGTCTGAAAGCAATAAAAGTATGGATGGAAATGGGATTCTATTTATTAAACACTTCATAGTGTGGGTAACTGATGAGTACTATTGAAAATGTTACATTTAAATCAAGCCAATTATAGTTTATTTGTTTCCATCGTAATGTGAAAACGAAGAGCCTTGTGCTGCTAAGGCACAGTATCACAACAGATCATTATAGTTGTGACTGATCAAATGGACAAATCGTCCTTACCACTATGTAATACAAAGCCTCACCAGCACGCTCCACCTAGCTATGTAGCTGCCACTGCAGTTTAATTAACATGCTTTTTTTATGCAAAAAAATACCAACTTCTCTGTTAAGTAAATAATAAAAGAAAATATAGTTTTTTGTTTTTTTTGACGAGCCAGCCTTGAACATTTAAGCTAAAGGAATGCCATTTTTAATTGCTTTATTTTTTTTATACTAAACACTTGGATAATTTGTCATAGTTTTTAAAAACCAGAAATGTTTATTTCCTATGCAGTTGCACTTCTGTCCAGAATCGGCATCTGTCAAGTTTTCATTGTCTTGATTAACTGAAGCTTACAGTATGTCACTTTTATCTCACTCTGTGCTTTAGGTCTCTGAGGGGTTTGGTTGGTCAGTTTAAATGTAATATTGGGGTATTACTAATTTAATGTTTATTTTTATGTCTTTTTCTTTCCTCCGGTTTTGCAAACTAAGATGAAAAATAAGCTTGCTTTGTGTTTGGCATTGAAGAAAACTTTGTCACAATCATTGTTTCACTTCCTTTTGCTGTTTCTATGGTGACAGATCTTTCAAGAAGGATATCCATGCAACTTGTTCTGATTTTTCTTCATTTGTTACAGATGAAAATCTGAAGTGTAAATATAGACTACTTGTAAACTAACTCTGAGTCCAATTATTTATTTATTCTTATTGTAGTGTGACTATAATTATAGCTCGTCTTAATCTTAAAGCAAAGATTTGCATGCTTGCTCCTTATTCCTCAGAACAGTGTATTGACCAAGGAAACCAGTTTAAAAGGACCAGGGAAATCAAGCCCATTGCTGTCAGTGTGGTTTGAGGTTTTATCTGTATCCTCCTTAATACTCATTTCCACTTTTTTTGTCCAGCAGAAATGTTAGAGCAACATAGGCTTTTTCTTAATCACTTCATTTCCTGTTTCATGCTGTTTTTGCTGTACACTTTTTAAAAGCTTATATGAGTTTGGGATATTTTAAGAAATCATAGGCTTTCATGCTATTTGCCACCTTGATGTTAAATATAAGAATAAGATTTATTCCAACTTTCTTTTGTAATGTACCTTAACTGGACTCAATTAAATAAAGGCATGTTGTCTAGTTTTTGTATATTAAACATCTCTTAAAAGAGCAGCACCAAGCTAATAACTATATAAACATTTACAGTGTGACCTGGCAATCAGAAAACTGCAATATGAAATTCCAGTGACTCCACAACCTCAAAGGAAGAATGAACACAGATTTTAAAGCCTCCAAGCTGTGTTTAATTTCAGCCAGTTTTCAAAGGGTGGATTTTCTCATTCTGAAGGTTAAGAAATAACTAAAATATCAGTTTTTGAAAAATGGAGAGCAGTGGTCCTGTCTGGTAACGCTCTAGAAGATGGGCTGTACAAATATCAATGCATCCGGGTGTGACATTAAACTGATACATAAGATCCAGCACATGTTTTATAGGCTTGATTTATTAAGCATTATGCAGATATGCAGTATGACCTGTGTCGAACTATTTAAGTGCTGGTAATGTTGTCTAATCTATCCTTTAAGTCCTATGTCTGCTGACATATTTACGCCACCAGAGGGCATCGGTGGTCATATCATTGCTCTGCATCAGGGCCAGATTTTAATGTTTCTGGTTTCTGAATGTCATGAGATCAGCTTGTGAACTTTTTTTTTTATATATAACTATTGTAAGTAACTGAACTCAGATGTCTGACTGGATAGGTTTACTCCAAAACTCAGAAACACTTCCCTCTGTTTTTAAGTCCTAATAAGGTTTTCACTTTCATCGCCGAAGTCTTTAACAGCACAAAGTGGAATCTATGAATTGGCAGAATAAAACCAAATGTGATTTAAATAAAATGGATGATCATTAACAATTGTGATGAACAAATCTTAACAGCTCAAAAACGGCACATATATTGTTCATTGCTGCACTTTGACCCATAATAGCATAAATTCTCCCAGGATAACTCGAATACAGGAAGATGCAGGACAGATATAGAGTTTAACTTCTACCTAGGCGATAAGAAAGGTTGGAAAAAAGCAAAAGATATGATGAACTAAACTTAAAATGTGCGCTAAATAAAAAGCATAAAACTACAGTACGATAAAGAGTAAAGGAGGATGAAACAGTAGTGCTTTAGGACAGTGGAAAAATCCTGGGTTTCTGTTGTAAAACTAAATATATGACATTCCTCAACTGTTAACTGCAGCTTCTAAAGCAGTGGTCTAGATGGTCAGACACCAGCACCAGTCAGGTAGTAATCTTCCCCATGTCAGTGCTAATTATAACATAATGTTTATTGGCTTTTCAGTAGTTTTATTCCATAATCATAAAAATGAACAACTTCCAAGTAAAACCATATTTGCCACCTTATAGGTTTCTTTTGCCTTTACCTTTTGCTCATATGTCAGTGTATCAGAATATCAAATACATTTAACATAAAAATACATAAGCTCAGTAAATATAAAAAGCAGCTTTAGATTAATGATTTTATTCATTATCTGAGAAAAGTTAACTAAACCAACACTGACCTCTGGGAAAGAGGAACTGCCCCTTTTGTTAATTTATTAATTTGTTTTTCGATTAAACTAGTTTTCATTTTCAAAAGGTATGCTAATGTTTAAAAAGAACTGGACTATAACCTGACCTGCAGATATGAAAGTGATTTAACCTTTCTGAAGGCTGAACAGTCTCAAAAAAAAAACATCTAAAAACATTGAAAACAGTACATAGATTGAATCATTGACAATCATCAATGTGTAAAGGGTTACCACATCATATGTAAGACTTTTAAATGCCAGCCAATCAAAAGTGAGAGCCATTATGCACAGCCTGAAAATAAATATGCAGTTGTGTTGAACTTTATCAAGAGAGTCCAGTCACCCAAAATTACTACAACAGTTCACTGATTATCTGCTAGGGGTCACAAATAACTCAGAATAACATCTAAAGCTCTGAAGACTTCTCTTGGCTAAGTTAAGAGTTTAAGATTCAACAACAACAAAGATAGAGCGGGCGTCAATACCATATTTCTACGGCCAGAACCACTGCTGTCCTAAAAGAACAAAAACAGCCTGTATAAAATGTATTAAAACCGTCCTGAAGGTCTGGAAGACTTAGAGAACACACTCTGGACTGACGACACAAAAGTGGACCTTTTGTGAAAGGTGGGAGTTTCATAAACCTACGTCTGTCCTAAAACTAACATTTCAGAAGAATGAATATTTACAGGGCCTGCAAATGACTTTCTCTACATGAAATATCTATTCTAGTAAATACATCTTTCTGACTATGCTTTAATTTATTAAGATGCACCTTTACACTCACAGCTTATCAAGGTTATTTTGGAATAGAACTGAAATGAACAAAAACAGGCCAAATAATTCAGAAATGTACTTATGTACCTTCCTAGTTAATCATGAGACCAATAAGCCCTTTATTTCTAGGTATCTACAGGCTCGTAGAGGCGTCTATCATATAGTGTATTTACATTATCTGCAGCCAAACTCTAGCAGATGAGCAGCAGTACTACCCCTGCCTGAGGAGGTTACATGTATTATTTACTTATCAGCAGAGTAACACGATCCCCGTGTCATCAGCTAGTCGCCACAAGCAGGTGAAAGAGGAAAGAGAGTAGAACCCAGCTAGAGCGCTGAATGAAATTTATTTGCATTTGTCTCTGTACACACCCATTGATTTTCCAGCAGGTGATGTGCTCTGAGACTGCTGGGCATTTTTCACAGAAAAGAGCAGTGTGTTTAAAAGAAAAGGAAACAGAAAACTGTTGTCAATCTAATATGACAGGGCTGGATGTCAGGAGTTTGCTCAGATAGAGTGCGGCTCTCTGCAGGTGAGCAGGCTGAAGAGCTCTGAATCACCTTGGTGGTCTGCCAATAAACTTCCCCTCAGGAGATACCTGGTAAGTTCTACACTCTGTCTACCTTAAAGCAAGGATTTTAAATTTTGGACTGATCCAAATAAAATATTTAGTTCAATGTTTTGCTGTTATCAGAGAGGAATAAACTCCAAACACATCAAAGAATAATGCGGAGAACCAATTAATTTCTATAACCTGAGATCTCAGCTATAGTTTAGAGGTTGTCCTCGGTTGGAAAACCTTTTTTTTTTTCAGAACCAAACTGGTTCCGTTTCTGTTACTAGGTTATCTAAACTTGAGCTCACAAACTTAATATCTGGTCTCATATTAGAGAAAAAGCATAGCAAGCCGGAAAAGTATTTAATCATTTGCAAATTTATTCAAAAGAGGAAAGTTTCCTCAGACTTGGCTGTAAAGACCAACATATGACAAATACGGCATTTGTTTTTGGATGGATTCTACTCAGTTGAACAAGAAGATCCAGTTTTATATGAAGTCACATTTAAATACAGAGTTTAAAGTTATTTTTATTTTATATTTACAAATGTACATTGAGGCCATAATCAAAGCTATAAGCAGTAAACTGGATTATTTCTTTGTTATTTGTTGTACTGCTTTCTCTTTCCTTTTCAAGCGTTACTTTCCAACTCTGCGTGATCTGAGGAGATGACATGAATGACGAGTTTACATTTCTTCTTTGCATAGTTGGCAGCATAACAAACAGAAGATAGACAGAGACAGTGATCTCAAAGGGTGTAGATCTTATTACCTGATTATGTAGTGCTTACTGGAAAGCTGGAGCTGCAGTGATGGACTAAAGACAAAATAAAATGATCAAATGTTCTAAATATGATCTCTGACATTGCTTTAGTTCTAAAGACATTTGTTTCTTCACAGCTCTCTTAAAGTCCCACAATATTGTTTTATTCAGGTTTGAGTTCAATCTGTTCTTTTTAAGACATTTTAATGTAGCATAGCAGTTGTGTTTAAAGTCATTCTTTTACTGGATTTACATTTCATTTTAAGTTTAAGCTGTAGGAAATGATGCCACACATTTGACTCTATAATGCTTTGACAAACAGAGGAGCTCATAGTCGACTCTGTGGCCTCACACCCAGAAAACTTCTGTCATAAACCCACAAAGATGAGCCCCTCTGAGCTGCTGCTGAATCACAAATCAAGATAACATTGTGGAACAAAGAAGAGGCATGGAAGTAAACCTTGTTTTGTCACAATGAAAAGTGTCACAAAAATCTGATCCAAACATCCCCATTTTAGAAGGTTACACCTCAGCAGAGTTCTGTTTTTTTTTCAATAGCTGGTGTTAAACTCCCAGGGACTTCAATGCATTTGTGATTCAGAATTGATACTTAACAGGTGCTTTGTGTGATCGTAATTCTAACTGCTGTTTTATTTCCTGACAGGAGACAAGAGGACAATGAACTGGGGATTTTTGGAGAACATTCTCAGCGGAGTCAACAAGTACTCCACTTGCATTGGTCGGGTCTGGCTCTCTGTGGTCTTTCTGTTCAGGATCCTGGTGTATGTGGCAGCGGCTGAGCAGGTCTGGAAGGACGAACAGAAGGATTTTGTGTGCAACACCCAGCAGCCTGGTTGTGAGAATGCCTGCTTCGACTACTTCTTCCCCATCTCCCAGATTCGGCTTTGGGCTCTACAGCTCATCATGGTATCTACACCATCCCTGCTGGTGGCCCTACATGTAGCGTACAGAGAGCGCCGGGAGGCCAAGCACAAGCGAAAGCTCTATGAGGACAAAAGCAGCATTGACGGGGGTCTTTTTTGCACTTATACCATTAGCCTGATCTTTAAGACGGGCTTTGAAGTGGGCTTCTTGCTGGCTTTTTACTTCCTGTACAATGGCTTTGGGGTGCCAATACTGCTGCAGTGCAGTCAGGAACCCTGCCCCAACACTGTTGACTGTTATATATCCAAATCTACAGAGAAGAAGGTCTTCCTCTTTATCATGGGCTGTACCTCCATTCTGTGCATAGCTCTCAACTTGATAGAGCTCATCTACATCATGTGGAAGTGGCTGTGGAAACATTGCACCAGGCGATATGTAGAGCAGAAGATTTTTAGGGAAAGCCAGCTGCATGTCTCCACTGCAAACAGATTTGCATCAGCTGAGTATTTTGCAAAAACACGAGCTCCACCTGACGAGGTTGAAAAACCTGTCAGTCCAGTTCTACAGTCCTGTGAGCAACTGCAAGCCCCTGGTTCTTAAGAGGAATCTTCAAATCTATTTTCATCTCGAGGAGTAATTAAAAGATATTTTTTAGGTGTTTTAAAACATATCTTTGAACTTAACACTTTTTTTCTCTTCAGGGGACCATTAAGACTTGGAGAAATCATGGAGCTTTATTTGAATGGGAATATGTAACACAACATGTTATCTGACTCTTACAAATACTTATCGTTTATCTTTTGAATTTTGACCGTTATAGAAAAGTTTTTTTTCCACTTTGTATGTATGATGGTATGTTGATCAGTATTTTCTGTAATCCCTCTTTATGCTTTTGAAGGGAGAATTTTCAGAATTCTTAGTTCTTCTAAAGACCCTGCACTGGAGACATTAAAATCAGCAACTAAAATTTATTTTCTCTGTTTTCTCTTATAACTATTAAGCTACGGTCTGAAATATATTTTGTTCTTTATTTTAAACCAAAAGCTACAAAAACAAATGTAAAGTACAGCAAATTTAGTTTCAAAACACTAACAGTGGATTTTCCCTTACTTTTGTAATGCTTTCATTTTTCCCTTTACCATTACTGACGAATGTCTATATTTGTCTAATACATATTGTCTAATATATATTATATATTGTCTAATATTTTTCATATTTTACTGGTATTTTAAAATTTAATAATGGGATGTTACTTGTGGGATTCAACAAAGAACATGCCTTACTCCTCTTTGCTCTACACAATAGATTTTGCCATTTCTGAGCTGACAATACAAAACTGTACAGGCTAACAATGTTAATCTTTTTAGATAACTGTCCACTGATGTAAAATGCTAGTTTTCTGGCAAATCCTTAAACCTGGATAAGGAGCAATCGAAAATCAGATAATTGATAACTTTAAAAACATATCACTGCTCTAATTCAGAGCTGGGTTAAATTTGTAACCAAAAAAAAACTGAAAGGACCTTTATAAGTTAAGCTTATTTTTTTTAAATCAAAAACATGCACTAAAAATTCATTTGGAGAGATTTAAAAGATGAGGACATTTTTTCTTAGATTAACTTTGACAATCTAATATATATTTTTTTAACTTTAGTTATGTTTCCATTTATTGTCAATGTTTAGCAGATGTGGCTTATTCTTATGTTATATTACAGTCAGGGCAAAAACTGAGGTCTTATATATTTCTTACATATTTCTGACAGAAAGACACTATTGTATTGAAACATGTAATTCTTTTTTTTGTATGCATCTTTTTATCAACACTCTAGACAAATATCAGTAACCCTTGAATTCATACAGTTACTAATATAGTAAAAGGTTATTTTTTTAAAATTGTCCTTAAAAGGTGAAATACAACTGTACAAGATAAAACTGTTTTAAGTGCATTAATGTATGACTCCTCAATACCGTTAAATACTGATTTCTTTGGGATTTGCGTAAGCAGTATGGAGGGCTTCTGTGTGACATCTCATGTCCTGTGATTACTTTAGAATCCCATTTAGTAATTAGGTCCTGCCTCTGGGGAGTCAATGAGCAGTGTCCTATTTATTTTCCAGTAAGGTGCATTTCAGGGCAAAATGGCTCTGATACATCATGATTGTGAAGGTTTAGGTGCCTTTTGTAAGTTGATTGTAAAAATGTAAACCTTTGTTCATAGTGTCTTTAGAGCCTTCTTTTTATTTCAGTTTTCTGCTATTTATTTATTCTATAAATTAAGCTGCATTAAAATTAAAAGTATAACTTTTGAGATTCACCTTAAAATGCATGATTGTTTCTGCAATTTGTTTATTTAGCTACTTTATGTGCTTCCAAAAGTTATTTTAAACATTTGTAGAACCTTTTTGGCAAAAAAAGAATGGAGCACATAAAAAAATAAGAACCACTGTATAAACATGGAAGTGGAAAGAAAAAACACAAATGTAAAAAAATAAGATTTAAGTTTTTCCAAACATTTTCAATCAATATTTAGAAACAAAGTAAACTACAACAAAAACGAAAGAGAGGAGCAAGCTATAAGAGTGTATCTTTAACAGTGGGTGCTGAAACTATAAGGCCCTAAAAACAGTGAAAGAGTGAATACAAAAAAATAAAATGTTTAAAGGAGGAAGAACATCAGAGCAAGAGGAAATTTTGTTTTCAATATGAAAAAATTGTAACTAAATGAAATCCTCTTCCTCTCTGTGCAAATAAAACTTCAAACAATAGACAGTGTTCATACAACCACATAACAAAGAAATCCTTTCAATAAACAGTCTGGTTACCGCTGACTGAGAATGTAGACACGCATGTCTCTTTAATAGAGCTAATTTAGCTCCATATACTTATACACCGACTGTCACCTACTGCCCAGACACTGTAAGTACAGGAAAAACTATTCAAATCGACTTGGACAACAGTCATACGATTGTGGACATAGCCTATGTCTGGACTGAACTGTTATACCTACATTGTTTTTGTACAGCATGGGGCCAGTGCTTACATGTACCCTTAAAACTAGTTCTCCCAAGTTAAATATAAAATATTAGGGTGGACGTGTGGAGAAATTAGAGAACTGACATATTTTGCTACTGGTTCAACAATATTTTTATACTTTATTTTTTTTTAATTCGCTCTAAATTTAAATTGTCAAAGTATCTAGCTTGTTGGATCCATTTTTACGTCGGTTAAGCGTTTCCCCGTCAGATACCGTTTAAACCGCGTCTCCTCGCCGCCTGCGCGGCAGAAAACGCGCAACTTGCATTTGAATATTATAAACAGTGCCATCTCTTGGAATTACTAGAACCATCACTTGGATCAGAATATTCATTTATGAAATCATGGCCGTTTTGTGCATTAATATCCCTTTAGTTACTGTGACCTCAGGTACAGTTTCTATCATGTGTGGAGGACCTTAAATCCTTATTTTTTTTTATCAGATCACACGAAACAGTTTGTAAGAAATTATCAGAGGCACCATTACAAACTAAATATAGTTTATTGAATTCACAAGCGCCCTTGGACAACAGTAGTCGATTCATTTTGTTGTACAAGAACCACATTAAAAGCAGGAGTCCATGCTGGCCCTGGAAACCCAAAGTTAAATCAAATCAGGTTAGAGTGTTTGGGGGAGGAATAATAATGAAACTACAAATGCAACTGAATACACCCAAGTGCTCCGCAACAAAAAGCACACGCTCACAATAAGCCCTGGTGAATAAAACAAAGAAAAAGAAAACTCCTCAGCCTCTAGTCTTCTCAATCTAGATAAAAAAGCGTGGGACCAAGGGACAGCAGGGGTCCTTGTTGTCTAAAACAAATGTGAAGACTAACGATAATATCTCCCCTTCCTTAAAAAAAAAAAAAAAAAAAACACCCAAAAAAGAGAAAGATACTCTACCAATAGTTAACAAAAAGGAAAAAAATATAAACTAAAGCAAAAAACAAAAAACAAAAAAAAAAAACAAAAAACAAAAAAAAAAAAACAAAACACAAACCTGAAACAGCAGCAGGCCAACCTGCACACAAAAGACATCAAATTAGACAAGCACCTTAAATAACCGGATAATTATGATGATTAGAAACTGCCTTTACTTTCTCTAAAGTGAAACCAGTCAACACCATTCTGTACATCACTCTCTAGAGGAGAGTTTCCTACAACAATCAAGTGGAGAAATCAGAAATAATTCTACACCCACCTCACGGTCAATGTTGCCCATACCTCTGTACGACTCATCAGCCTGATCTACTCAGCGATCTACCTGCTTTTAAATATAAATGCTGATTACCAGTCTCCCTAACGAACAATCTCCGCTCTGTCACGGCATCTTCCAAATATGGGCAAAAGGAAGAATGCGCAGCACCATGCTTCTGGGACAAAAAGGTACCCTGGCTAAATTACCATTATGAATATTTTCCCTAGCCGATTACAAATAAATGATTCCACTTTTCCTAGAACAGTAACAGCTATAAATAAACTTTTAATTTGTGACAATAAAATATATGTATATTTTTAACATAAATACGTGGACAGATCAAATGGGAGACGAGGAGACCCAAGAATCTGACGGGGAAACACTAACCGACGTAAAATCGGCACAACTGAAATGAGAATTTTGACGGGAGCGTAACATGCGTGTTACGTAATGGTCACGTGGTAGCGAGAAGAGAAACAAACATGGCGCCGCGAAAGTGAGGAAAAATCTGCTGTGAGTGTTCTTAAACTTAAATTACTGCACTTTGCATTTGTTTCTGTAGCTATTCGTTTCAAATGAGAAACGATAATACGTTGTTTTGGACTTTAACTTGATGGTTTTCCTGGTAGAATACATAGAAAACGAACTTTAGTTGCTGATTTTCAGTGTCTCGGGTGTTCAGTTTGTTTTCATATCAGACGCTGTCCTCGCTCGCTGCCAATTACCGTTTAGTTACGCGTTTTGTTTCACATCATAAAGATTGTTAAACATGAATTTATCTGGTTTGGGGGTTTTTTAGGCCTCCTCTGTCAGTCAGTGCTTAGGGCTGGATTAAGAGGAAGAAGAGGACACTCATCATCATCAGGCAGAATAGAACAACTTTATAGTTTGTCCGAACTGATGGCGGAAATTCTGCTTTGACAAGGGCTCCATCAACAGGCTTTTTCACACAATTACAAAAGGACCTCAGTAAATAAAGAACACACACAGACACATACGAAAAAAAGTTACTAACTACTAGAAACATAAAGATGAACAACGAAATTGCGATTTTTGGTTCGAACTTACAAGAGAGAAGTATTTTTTATCTCTTATTTCTGTAAAGAAATAGACTTGTGGGAACAAACAGATCACATTCTTATTTGAAATATAATTCATGTGAAGTGGCACGCTAACAGAAGCTCTAATTGACTGATTGACATTTAGTAACTTTCTAAAAATATTATGTTAAAACAGAAACCATGTGATGAGTACATAAAGTTAATTTTCCTCTCTCGACACAGTGTCTCGACAGCAGAGCAGGATGGCTCTGAGGAAGCAGGTGATCCAGGACATCTCTGTTGACAGCCAGCAACAACATGAAAACACAGAGGATGGAGCTTCTATCAACTCAGATAGCAAGGTAGATATAACTTAAAATAAAAACTTGCATGTCAATAAGAACTGAACCTTAAACCTTTTCACCGATTAAGCTGCATACAAGTAATTTCAGTCTGTGATTTGATATAGTATCTGTTATTTTTTTAGGATGAGCTCCCGTCTTTACTTTGTTCAACATCCGCAGCACGAGAGAAACGGCGGAAGGAAAGAGAGAACCACACCAAACAAAAAGGTGGGTAAATGATTAGCAGTCAGGAGCCTCAGACAAGGCCAAAGAAATAAATAAACTTTCAGGAATTCCCCACATTTCTCAAAGAATCTGTAAGCAGCTGAAGACGTTCTGTCTGAATCTTTTCTGGTTTAATTCAGTTAGGCTATTGAGTTTTCTAGAAATGATTTTATTCTCTTTATTTATTTTTTCTTTTCTTTGTGCTACACACTTTTTTGTCCCTTTGCTAATTGAGGCCACTCATCTTTCTTTTGCTCTTTTCTCCATGTCAGAAGTGACATTCATATCTCCCCTTAATATGCAAACTATCAGACTACCCCAGAAACGAAGCTCTGATCTGCCTGCAGCAGAAGTGAGGCGCATACCCACTGGTGCAGCAATGATGCATTTTATTGGGTAAAAAAAAAAAAAAAAACCTCTAACCAATGGTCAGCTTGATTCAACAGACCAGACACTTCACCTCTTCTCTCAAAGTAGGCTCTCTGTCTGCTGGCTGTTCAGTAGCGGATATGTTCACCTGTCTGCAAGACAAAGTGTGAAGGCATAGGGTTCACCTTTTCACAACACTTTTCTCATGTGAGGAGGTGAATGTGTTTAAAAATCACAGTTTCTTCTCTAGTACCACTAACAGTCTGGCATGTGATGCTGATGCTTCTGCCTTGTGACATAAAACTGTTTCTGATTCGGATTGTTGAGGGCTGTTCAGAACATTTTAAAATGTTGGTGTGTTTTCTGGCAAAAAAGATCTTTCCATAGAAGTTATGCCTGCCTTTCCTGGATTGGTTAATTATCAGTTTCACCTTTAGGAACTCTATAAATGTATTTTTTTTTTTTTTTGTTATAGTGCGTAGCTCTATTCTTGGCTCTCTAACTTTATTTATTTCTGTCCCATAAAATGCAACCTGGTCTCAGTGCTGCTGTTTTTTTTTTTTTTTTGGAGAAAGTGGGGATTCCATTAGAAAGTGCTCGTTAACCAGACCTCATGTTACTTTGTTTTGCATTCAACTAATTTCTAATCAAGTGCTGTCATGTCTTTGTTTATCATATAAAGTATTCTGGACCAGTGTTTTTGTTTCTGTCCTAATGACCAATAATCTCTCCTAGCTGAGCCTGTTGTTATCTAGTCTGTTATCTATTGCTTTTTTTTTATTTTCCAAAGTTCTCTTTCTCTGAAGCTTTTAATCTTTTAGTCTTTTAGACAGAAATAAATTAATCAAAGAATTATTAAACACCCAATCCTTTAAAATTTCTTCACATTTCCGATGTGACTGGAACACTATTCGATGTCTTCAAACGTTTGATGGAGAAGTTCTTCTTGTCATTCATGCTGTGTGTAGCACAGAGACATTTTAAAAATACACACCTCTGACTTTCTGTGTCTCTTCTTATTTTAATTGCCAAATTGTTTCTCAACATTTAACCTGAAAGAGACTTTTATGTTTTGGACAGCAATTAAGTGTCTATAAACACACAAGGGAGCTAACTGTTTATTATAGGAAATGCGTGTCTCATTAGAGCAGATAGAATCTACCAAATATGGATGTGGTAACTGTAGAATAATACATTTTGTTCTCACCGTTTGCTCCTCAGAGATGACAGAGGAGGAAATGATGGACCTGGCCTTGCAACTGAGCAAACAGGAAGCCAGCAATGCAGCACTAAGACTTCAACGGGAGGATGAGGATGTGATGAAGGCTATCCAGGAGAGCGTGAGTTCAGATTTCACTTTATTTTCTCCTTTTTGTGCAGAATAAAGTCAGTGCATTTCAGTAGATTTCAGAAAGTGTGCATTGTTTTTAACAGCTTCTTATTGGTGCATCTCCAATTAGTGTGTTCGTATTTAAAAGCAGGTAGAAATCTGTTCTTTTTGTTGAGGTTGTTTTATCAAACTGGAATACAGACTCACTTTTCACAATCTCCGCTGTTCCGAGAGGAAGTTGGAACAGAGTTGCAAAGCATCAGTTTAGACCAAAACCTTGATAACAGGAAATTAAATCACAGGGAAAGAGTAAACCTCAACTTCTGTTGGGTGCAGCTTTAATCCCAGAGGGTTTTCTCTCTCTTAGATGGTCAGCCAGAAACAACCTTGTCTGAAGTCTCCAAGTAAATCGCTGCTCGCTGCTGCCTCCCTGAATTCAGGCTCTCGCAGAAAACTCTCATACTCCAATGGAGAAAAGCTGCCAGAGGAGGGCGACGTGAAATCAGGCAAGTCTGTGGAATTATTTCTCTCGCTGTCAGACTTCCTGTCTCAATAGTTTTTCTATATCTAAGAAAACCCCCACATTTTTGTAAAATTCAGACTTCTGAGTGGTTGTTTTTTTTTTTTTTTTTTTTAAGGATGTGAAACTATTATCAGGAGTAAAAAGCGGAAAAGAGGCACAGACAGTCCTCTGCTTGAGATGCCAGATTTGTCACAGACTCAGAAAATGTCCTCCCAGAATTCTCCTTGCAGCCCTGAATCGTTCTCTGTCAGTCTGGACTCTCCACAGGTGGGTCACAGTTTTCTTGTTTATTTTCAACTGTATGTGATGATTTATCTCTTTATCTCTTCTTTTTGGAACCAGAACTCCGATTCAACTCAAATAGATGACTCCCAGCTCCAGATGTCTCCAGTCTTCCCACTGACCGGCTGCAAAGCTGAGGTCCAGATAAAGCGGCTAAACAGGAATCTAGTAGAAACATGTAAAACCTCTGGGTTTGTCTTGTTTTCTCAGGACAGTTTCACTTTGAGTGAAAATTCTGCTCAGCCCAAAAGTCCAGTTTTTCCACAGAGTAACCAGGTATCCAGTCCCAGAAGCCCTTTATTCTTGGAAGATGAAGAGGGACATGGAGGACAGTCACAGCAGAGCCCTAAATTTGTAAAAAGCCCAGTTTTTGGCAGGACTGCAGAGTGTGAGATGTCTCCTAAAACCTCTGAACCCCTTGCTTGTGAAAATGAGGAGTTGGGCTTCTCCTCTCAGGAAAGTTTTATTCCCACTGTAAGGTCTAGCCCTCCCAAGAGCCCTGTATTCCCTAAAACTCCCTTGGATACATTAGCAGTCGATGAAGACACTGATCAAGGACCTGTGGAGCCGGGAGACGAACGCTCAGTGAGCCCAGTGTTTGGGTCGACGGAAACACGGAGAACTGAGCTGCAGGCAAAACCGGGAGAGCTTCGAGGCTCTGAGAATAATCACAATATCTCTGATTGCAGGAAGGTGAGATGTTTTTTAAATTGAATTTCAGGTTAAGTAAAAACAACTGAACAGAACTTCAGAGGGTTCTTGTGAAACTTCTCCGCTGCACCCATATCACCTTTTTTGCCTCTTTGCTAATGAATCCCACTTCTATTTCTTTTGATGTTTAAATCTCCCCTTAAAATGCAAACCATCAGATTAACCCAGTTCACACTTGTGCTCCGACAATGTTGCGTTGTGTTGGGTAGTAAAAAAAAATCAGACAATGCTTATCAAACCCATGGTTTTAAAATCTCAAACTGGAACCTTCACCCCCCCTTTAAATGTTGCTCTCTCAGTCTGCTAGTGGGGCAGAGCGCATATATTCATCTTCCTCCAGGCGCACTCAGGGCGAGTATAGGTTGATAAAAGAGTCTGAATGTTGTGGGGTAGGCGAGTGGTCCACGTTTTCATTCTGTTGAATTGAAGTCCTTAATCAAACAGGTTTCTCATGTACAGTATATGTGCAAATAAATAGATAAATGTGTTAAAACACAATTGTATAAAAAAATCGTGAGGACTATTACCCACTTCTCCATGGAAAATAAAATATGCATATCGACTAAACAGCAGTAGTTGTTGTATCTGTTTTTCTATAGACCAGACTTTGCATCTGTGTGTTTGTTATCTGTGTGTTATATATATATATATATTTATATATATATACATTCTAATAGATATCTTCTTATATACTAACTCCTCTGGAGATGATTTCTCTCTTTTTGTTTTTATGTAACGCTAAGATTGCTTTAAGAACATTATGGAAGAACATTATGGAACATTATGGAAGACAGTATGTATTCTCTGTAAAAGTTTGTTAAACACCAACAGAGTGTCTGGATCTTTTGCTCGACAGAAGAGCCTCTCTGCCCACAGTAATTAACATCTACAACAGCTTGTTAAAAAAGCTGATGAGTATCGACAGCATTTCATTTCTGTTTGGTATTAATAAAGTATTCCTGAATTGAACTTGATTTAAATTGATAAAAATAATGAAGGTTACACTCCTATTATATTTAACACCCTGGGCATTTTAAGGTTTAACAATTCTTTTGTATGGTTAAAAGAGTTCAAAGCTGGTTTCTATAACTAAAGCAGCTGGTTAGAAATGCTTTCATTATGTTTTTCTTTTGTTGTTTTGGACAAATATTTCAAAACTTCATCCAACTAGACTGCAAGAATGAACTTACTACTTCTTATTATACTACATTGATCACAAAATGTTTGTTTGCTACTTGTTGTGTTACTCTTTGTTTTTTTTTAATCTGAAGGACATAAAGTCTAAAGGCTTTCAAACTGCTGAGCGCAACAGACCTTTATCTAAATCAGGTACAGTGAAGCATCACACTCTGGAGTTTTATTAATATGTTATGATTTGATCAGAGATTAAGTCACAGATTCTTCATGTTTCTCAAATCTTAGAAGTGAAGGGAAAATCGAAAGGCTGTAACTTGTCTGAGACAGAGCTGATGAGTGACATGACACTGATCTGGTCAGAAGAGGATGGTGATGATAATGATGATGATGTAACGGTAAACAATATTCAGGTTAAAGTTTTGTTATTGTTGGTTTTTAATATTTTAATATTTTGTTTTATTTGAAGAATCTTGATGAACTTAACCTTTATTTTTTTGCTGCTATCTTCTGTTTGTGCTGCTGCAGCCAGTTGGTTCTCCCAGCCCTGTGTTCACTGAGCAGGAAAAAGCTGTTGCTCCTGGAATCAGCCAGCCTGGATCCCCCTTGAATCATGTGTCGGAGGCTGGGCCAAACTGCAGGTGCATTGATCCTTTGTCACAAACCACAGGCTAAAACTAGGAATATCATGTAACAACAATTTGCTTTGTACATAAAGGTCTTCAGCAAGAGAATCTTGTTTTTGTTTTAAAGTCTCTAACTTGTGAACTTAATATTCATATTGTGTGGAAGACGATAACAAGGACACTTGAAACGTAATCAATCACAAAGCTTTTTAAAAGCAAACCTGTGTCCCTTAAACTCTTCACCTTTTTCTGAAAAACAGTTTTTAATTTAATATCTGAAAGATGGTTTCCAAATCTAGCCTTTTTTTTTATAAGATTTTATTTATTATATCTAAAATTGAGCAAAAATGGTTTACTGAAATTCTGGAATTGAGATAGAAAAAATGTTCTTGAGATATTTAGTTTTTTTTTTTTATTGTACAGTATCGATGTTTTAAAAGGTTTTAGGCGTGTGGCTGTATCCCTCTGAATTTTTGTAACTACTTGGAATGAGATGCTTTAAGAACAGAAGGAATAGAGCAACAAAAAAACTACGATCTACCGTATAAATGTTAGTTATATAGTAGATATACAGTCTGAAATGTTACAGCTCTTATGTTCTTTATAAAGACGTCACAAGGTAGGTTCCTTCTCATGGCTTTACTCGGAGCCCAAAATCTTTGCAATAAAAGGTTGATAAGGAATAATGCTTTGAAATAGAAAACACTGTTGTTTTTGGTGTTTGCGAAACGTTTCTTCTCTCTTGCTACTTTTCTGCAGCTTACAGTCCTGCTCACCATTATTGGCAGCCCGTCATATTTTGTAGCTGAGTGAATATCTTCAGAAATAAATGGAAATGTTCAAAACTTAAATCAGCAGTATCTTTCAATTCGAGGTCCAAAGTAATTTAACAAAGACAATTAC
>JAUZNJ010031633.1:0-14123 GCA_034780135.1 Jordanella pulchra | reverse complement strand
CCACCCACCCATCCATCCATCCATCCATCCATCCATCCATCCATCCATCCATCCATCCATCCATCCATCCATCCATCTGGTGCCTGTCTCCAGCAGTCTATTGGCATACACCCTGGACAGGTCGCCAGTCTGTCACAGAGCAAAATCGCATTTGCAAAATAAATATTGTGTTTTTGAAATCTTTGTATAATGAAATCAGATTCTCTGTCAGTTCTTTTCTCTGCATTTTCTTCTTTTTATTATTATGTTTCTTCTACATTATTATTACGTGAAAAGGTTCCTTTCACAGCTTCTTGTATATTTGACAAAATGCCTGAAAGTTCTCTAAAACTAGAGACCTAACGTTCATGTCAGTCCCAATATCAAAAATAAGATTATAGACCTGGTTTGGTGACAATGAGCAAGATCTATAGGGGTCTGTTAAATCCATTTCCATAGTGACAGGCACTGCAGAGTGTCACATTTTCAAAACAGAGGGAGCAAAAGGATCAGTCACTTGGAGCTTTTTCACACCACCACACCTGACACATTTGCTACGTGCAATACATGCTGCTGTGTGGAAATATTTTATGCTAAAAACACAGCAAAGCAAGATCACACTGTTAACTGAGGTATTATTAGCTTAATGTTGTGATCCAACTATTTTATTTGTTTTACTAATGTTTTATGTGTATTTGCTTTGCTCTGCTTTTATTTTTCTTGAACTTTATTGTCTAATTTATAAAACGCACTTTGAATTATCCATATACTTAATTGTGCTATACAAAAAAAAGCACAATGTTCAAAAAGTATTGAGAGTCGGAAGCTCCATCCTAACATACAATATCACAAATGCCATCAAACTATTAAAAGATCCCCATTAGAGAGCAGGAGGATTATCAGCCAGAGAGCAGAAAGTTGAAAGGCAGCCGCCAGCAGAAATTGCTTCTGGAATCACATCAAAAACAAGGTAAACTTCTATCAGACAACATGAAAGGCAATTGGATTACTGGGAATGTTTACACTTGATGAAGTTACTAATTGGCTAAATGTACGTGCTGAGCTAGTACACGTGTATTTTACTTGGCAAGGAATAGTTTTAGAGAATATCAATAGTAAAAATATACATTTTGCACTGTACATCTACTTTAGCTTATCTTTAAAAGGCAAAATGTCTTAGATATAACAAATACAGACATATTGCATATTTTTCCTCAGGATAAAACATTTCCTATCCTAACTTTTCCTATCTGAAGTTGCCTTCTGGGAGACGCACGAGCAGTGTGCGTTCATGCTCGCCTGTAGAGGGAAATTTATCAACACCTCTTACAAAAAACAAACAAAAAAAAAAAACTATAATAATGATGCTAGTGACTTTAAAGCAAACAGAACTCTGGCATTTCAAAAGGTTGGAGATTGGCAGATTTCCAAATTCAGGTACTGGGATCAGAAGTGAAAATGTGAGGTTCACAGCATCCCTGACTGAAACTGAAACCGGCTGTTTTTATCACCCATGGTGGATGATAAACTGTCCATGAAACTGTAAAAAGATACAAACCAAGGCCTCCCACAGACTGGAACAAAACATGAATAAGTGGATCAGAAAAAAAAATCTGTGAACCTTGGCACTCTGATGTACATGCAGGACAATGAAAGCCTGGCATCATGTATGGAGAAACAACAGCATACATAGGTAATATGCAGTCTTTATGATTATCAACGAAATACAGAAAGAATAAGATCCATATACAGATATTTACATCTATTTTCATTCCATGCTGAATTAGTTTTCAAAATTCAAATGATATCTGTGTAGAGCAAAACAATTTAGTGAGGAAAACAAAACCTGAGGTATCTAGTAGAAGGAGCGCCGTCTCTGGTTTATACACCAGGATAAAAAAACACCGGCTGACTGGGTGGAAACATTGGTAATCTGGCTCAAATATAATTAAATACAGAGAGCAAGATGCCTTTCCCAATCACCACCTCCTGTTGCTTGCTGACAGAGAACAGAGTTCAGACATCACTTGTCTGGAAGATCCGAGCCTCGCCATAAAAAAAAAATGATGGCCATAAATCAGAAACTAATATTTGAAACAAAGCTGACAACTGGAAGTGCATTTGGGTGGTTTCTGTCTGCTGTGCTGAAAATAGCCTTCTGGAAATGCCAAAGCGCAGCACGTGTCAGCGAGCAAGTTGTACATCTGAGGAGGGAAATGGTGCACCCAGACTGTCAAATCAAAGGGAAATCAAAACACTGCACGGTCGACCAGTCAAAGTGTCAATGAGGACCTGTGTGACAGCGCAGCCTCCTGCTGAGCAAAAATACACACTGATTAAGTGAGGAGCCCAGCAACTGGGGAGGATAGACAAACCCTGAGACACATAAATGATTCACTTTGACAACAAAGACTGACATCTAAAGGGAAGACGTAAAACATCTTTATGTGGTGGTAAACCCCCCCCCAAAAAAAACCAAATGAATGATTATAATTTATTGCTAAGAAACAATTTGAGGAATAACCCAAAACAGTAAAGAAATGATGAGCTTTTTCAAAGAGCGAGTCCAAGACAATCGTAACTCTTTCAAGTAAAACTTGACTGTTTAGAGCAGGAGTCTCATCTAAATCATGATTTAATAAAGGAAATGCAAAGAAAAGTTCTTATTTTGAGCTTTTTACGACACTAGTGGCTTGTTTTTTCCAACAGTAGGCTGACAGGAAAGGGGGAGAGACATGCGGGGAAAGGACCACGAGTAGGATTCGAACCTGGGTCGCCCCCATCGAGGATTAAGGTCTCCATACATGGGTTGTGTGCGCTAACCACTGCGCCTCCTGCACACCCTAAATGCAAAGAAAGTTAAGGTGGATGATAGAGATATCTAAAACCTGAAAAAACCCATAAACGATAAACAGCAAAAAATGACAGAACTGACAGAAAATGGCTGCATCACTGTTCTGTAGTCTAAATATTGCTAAACATGAAACAGGGAGATGTGGAGGATATTGTTTAGACCATGTTTGGGGGCCCATTGTTTCACTGAAGTATTTGTTCTGACATACAAGCCAAACAAGCACCCTCTGTGCCTGGCTGGAGAGACTTCTTTCATGAAAAGCCCCGATAACAACAACTTATCATTGAAGTAATTATGAAAACGCCATTAGCCAGCTGTGATCCTCTAATCAGACAAGGGGAAAAAAAGAGATGAAGGGAAACTATCTGCCTGAGTTTCCAGGATGATTTGGGGACACAACTGGGACATAAAGTCCAAAACCCTCTCCCCTCCGCTCTTTACATCAAATGGATAGATGCTAAGCGTTGGCAGCAGGGCAATAATTAGCAGCAACTGGCGCCAGAAGAGAAGAGTGCCTAATGGTGTTGTTGGGAGGCTTTGTACGTTTTTATATCCTCAACACTCAAGCTGCAGCTGTGCTGTGGGATCAGAGGGAGAGCGAACACATTCCTCGATTAGCTAGTACATGGCAACTGATTCTTTTATATGTACAGCTGGCAGTATACAGGGGAGAAAAGATGGTGCCGACTTTGAACTGTTTCCTACAGAGTGATGTGAAAACAAGGCATTAGGTGCAAGACAAAGTCAGTAGCTAAGAGTTGAGCTATTATTCAGTTTCTCAGAAGCTCATCACACTGAGTGAGAAGAGGCGAATGTCATGTCTTTGTAAAGAGGCTGCATTCAAGGATTAAGTTTTACAACTCCCAATCCACAGGAGAGGTTTTATTTCCACCCACTGCCTTAGTTTGATGAAGTTAGTCTGAATTATGCTCCCTATTATGTTTTAGCAGTTTCATCTAAACACAATTACACAAATTGGTTTGTTTTAGTTCCCTGCCAAAGCATAGTAAGCCTTGTCCAACAAACATGAATGAAACCGAGTCCAAATGATGATTCCAAAAGTTTTGGGGTTTTACATGGATCAAAGGTTTTGTAAAAGAACGCCCTGTTCCATATTATTTGAACAGCAGTACTTGACATACAACCATTTAGAGATTAACTTTTATTCTTGAAGGTCACAAAACTTAGCCAAAACTTTACTAATAAAACAATTTTGATTTGCCAAAAGTACATGTTGACAACCACAAAGTTTTTGGCAGAATCTACTATGGACAGATAAGACAAACATGGAACTTTTGCCAAGAAACATCAGCTCTATGTTAATAGATGAAAAAAATTAAAGCAGATCAAGAAAATAACAATGTCCCTACTGTGAAACATGAAGGAGGCCATGTTATACTCTGGGCTCTCTGTACTGTCATCAGTAGTGTCAGATGCAGGAGTTTTTCCTGTAACCTAAGGGTTGATGGTTCAAGCCCTGGCTTGCTGTGTCCTTGGGCAAGACACTTCACCTGCATTGCCTGCTCTTAGTGAGCCCCAGGGCAGCTGCGGCTACAGTATAGTTTGCCATCATCAGTGTGTGTGGATGACTAAATGTAGTGTAAAACACTTTGGTTGATTCTCCTGACATGAAAAGGTGCTATATAGGTACAGGCCAATAACTATTTGTGTCCAGAAATGCTTCATGAGTTCATATGTTTAAATCATTCTGTTGAAGCATGACTGAAAAGACAATTTTCATAGAAAAATCTTTACTAATAACTCTTTCAGATTCAAGTTTCCTCTTTGGTCTTTTTGGGGTTTTTCTTTCATTAAACGCAGGGTACCACCAATTTTGTCCAGGTGTGTAAATATCTAGTACAGAGGTTACAGTTTTCACATCCACTGTGTCATGATGATTCTTTCAGTGCATATATGGACAAATTAGTTCACATGTACAAAAGAGAGTGCATCTTTCCAACCAAATGTATGAGAGAAGAAAGTAGTGGTGAAAAACCCTTGGTGCTCAAAAACAGATCAGAAAGGTCAGATGCACTAAACTACGTATAAACATTAGTGACATATTTCTGTCATTCATCCTTGTGCCGTTTGAGAGGCCGAGTCGACACCTAACAATAACTTTATAAAGTAGTACAATAGCTAAAAGGTACCCACTGTGTGCCCATTCAATTGGCTTATTTTGCCTAACAGTGTTGCCATGGATATTTGATTATAAAGTATGAGCGACAGTACAGCACTGCAGCGCAGCACTATTTTTACAAATAATGCTGAAAGTACACACAAGAAGTCGGCCCCAAAACTGAAATTGGTCCAAATAGTAATATAATGAAGTCATGTTCAATTCACTGACCTTAGGTTTAGGTTTATCATTGGCCAAAGTAGTGATTATGTGAAGCCTTCACTGGAAAGGATAAATGTATAAATTAGTTTGGGGTTTTAAGTACATGGAACATAGGCTTAGGTTTCCCCCAAAGTGGCATTGTGAACTTTTTTTGTGTGTGTTTGATATAACTTTACTGGAAAAAATGTAAAAGATCAGGTAAACAAAGAAGTGTGTTTAAACATTTCTACAAAGAGCAAAGAGGGGTAATTTATGTAAGAAATCTTGAAATAGACTATAATTTAAAACATATGCTTTGCCTTAAGTTTTAAAATATAAGAATTTAAATAGAATAGAATTCAACTATATTGTCATTGCACTGTCGCAAGTACAAGCAATGAAATGTAGTTTGCATCTATTCAGGAGTGCTATACAGGATACAGATGTTTATATACAGGTTTACAAGGATGGTTAAAAAGTAAAATAAAATGTTCTGTGTAAATATAATATAAATATGGGAGCTATATGCACATATTATACAGATTATGCAGATTATACAGAATATACAAGAATGTTAGAGAGAAAGAAATAGATGTAACATTTTGTCCAAATAACCAAATTCTGGCTTGCACTTTCAGTTTGGAATGTAAATGATGGAGGAAAGAAGAGAATATGATTTGGGTCTTATTGGCAGAATTAGATCTACTAAATGGAGTGAAGTTTGAAAATCTTAATAAGATGTGAGCTGAATGCCAACCTTTGGCTGAAAAATACATAGTGTAGAAAAAGTGAATATGTATGGAGTTGTATGCATCTATTTTTCTACACCCCATAGGGCTGGCAGGGCTAATGAATGACTATAAATTACTTGACCTGTCAGCCAGCTCCCTTCTCAAACGATCTGGTTGCGAGGACCCCAGCATTGTGGTAAATTGAACTTGCACCACCAACGCATGATTCTTCCTAGTTTCCCTATACAAGGCCTAGTTTCCCTATACAAGTCCTGCGTGGTACTATAAAGAAAATCCACTTGGGCGATCATAATAAGCCATGCACTATCATGTGTGAGGCAGTATAATCTTTTAATATAATAATAATAATAATTCCTTCGTTGATAATGTCCTCTAGCAGTGTCAAAGCTGCCATTTCTCCAAAAGTATGCATCAACGTTACATGAAAATGTTTGGATATGTGTGATAATCTATACCTTAATCACCAAAATCATCACACCTGATTTGGTTGGAATACCATTACATTCTCATTAAGAACTAAATCGACCGTCTGACGATGTAAAAGCATGTTAGGCTCCTCGCTTTTCAGAGGGATGCACATTTTTATCTAAGAGGGAAAAAGCTAAACCTAAAATTAAAATTAGCATCTGACTCAGCTTAAAATCATTTTTGGAGGTGTGTTACATTATTGTATGAAACTAAAAGTGGTTCAACTGGATTGTTCAGGGTTAAAAAGGACGTTTGCAGTGCTGAAAGTTTTTCACAATTCAAGCATAAACTAAAAATACTTCTGTTGAAGAACACCTACTCTTTGTGGTTGCTCTTTCACTGAGTTTTCCTCATGTTTGTCTGTAGTTTTTATAATGATTTATTGTTGATATGCTGTTAGATATGTACAGTAACCTCGAGTTGTATGAAAAGTGCTTTCAAATAAAATGTCTTACTATGAATAAGAGCTCAAACTAACAAAACTGTTAAAAAAATGGGTTCAATAATTATTGAGATTAAATAAACAAGATCAAGTCATATCTTATTGTATTTGGGTGGTTTTACAACTTCCAAGTTTTACTATTGTCATTTGAGAAGTTTGAGCGACTGCTCCATATTTTAACAGCAGGTCAAAAGTCTACATTTGATGTCAGCAAATTTTCATGTAATGTTCACTTTTGTACATCCTAAGCCGCCTTTGAAGCATTACGCCACAAGGTTTTCTTGTATGTATACACGGTTTAAGCATGAGCTCCAGTTCATTTACTGAAGAATAAGGAGAAAGAACTAACTCCACAAGAGTCATCTTGTAAGATTGCAGCAGGGAAGCTGGATCAGTAACTTTAAGTCAAATCTTTCTTGAACTGAGTTTGACAGATGTGAGAACACACAGTTCCACTCAGAGGCACCCCTCAGAGAAAGCTCGGATTAGTGAAAACAAGCCCTCACAGAGTTTCAATCAAACACCTATGTCCCCCTCTCGAGAACAGTGACATTTCAAGGGAGAGCTCTGACTCAGAACCTGTGGCATTTCATTCTGAAATTAAAACCAGCAAAAATTACAGCCATCTACACCATATGATTTTAAGCTTTTACAAAAAGAAAGGGCCCCATTTACAATTATTCAAAATCCCCTTAGAAAAAAAAAATCTATCAAGCTCCATGGTGCCTTTGTGAGCTAAACGTTTTAGAACTCCATTTCTCGTCCAACAATATGGTTGCCTAACTTTGAGCAACTTGTCTAACTTCTGTCTGTCAGTAGCAGGGAAACAGACAAATATACCATTGATGGTGCAGAAAGAAAAGGCCTCGTCATCTAAAGCACTACAACATGAATATTTGATCAAAACATAAAAGGTCTCTCTTGCAAGTTAGCTTGACCATGCATACTAAGAGACATTTTAGTTTTTAGGAGGATTGTGGAACACTCTGGGTCAAGCAATTATAAATAACCATAAAACAATAGTGGTTTTTGAAGCCAATTAAATATTAGCAATGTTTTTGCAAAATCTCTTAATCAACACTTACTACTGCTGGTTTTATTCTTGAATTGTACTTCAACCCACTAATGAGACATGGAGCAGCAGAACTAAGAAGATTTCCACCAGCTTTTTATGTTCATATCTTGCTCTTGCACTCTTTTTCAGTGTGTGTATTTAAAAGAAAAAAAAACAGCAAAGGGTTTATTTATGAGTAAAAAAAATGTCTTGATTTTTAATAATCAAAGCAATTTCAAACTCACATCCTTTAAATAAAGCAACTCACATCTTTTAAAGAGAATTTTAGCCTTGAAACAGTTTGCATCTTTTTTCTGAGTGGACATTTTCCCAACAAACTCATGTAAGTCTGAGATGGTTTATTTTTAATTTCCTTGTTCAGTCTGTTTTAGGTTAACAAAACCATATGCCATGATTCAAAAAGTTACTATTTTGGAAATAAATTATGACATTAGTTTCAATGAGAACAGAAGAGGGTTTTCATTTTAGCTATTGTATAACTATAAAACAAAGTTCCTTTCTAACGTTCCAAATTGTACAAGTTATGCTGGAAAACATGGGAACCCATTCACAATAACCTCTTACTACCACAATACAACATTTGGAAAAATGGCATTCATAATTTTAAAATAAAGCCCATTTTCTGAAACATCAGCCTTTAAAATGCAATACTGCTCCTGTCAGATTGATGCTTCTTGATCCTCGCTTCAGTTGGGATTTTTCTGCTTCATCAAACAAGAGACTTAAACTTGTTATAAGGGAGTTTCACCAAGTGAAAAAACAAAAAACAAACCTGAATCTTTTTATATCTAAATTGTAGCTTTTGCCTTCATGGTCCTTAAACCACATCTTATTTTAGGGTTTTACCCACCTAGCAATTTTGGATATTATCGACAAGGGGGCTAAAGTTTTCTGTCAGATATTTAACAACTATTTTCTATTGTTTCTAAAATCATATTATAAAGACAAAAAATCAATAAACTAAATATAAGGAATCTAATTATTATACTGGTGAGGTTCTACAAAAAGCCGGGCTTTTTTTTCCCATGGAAAATTTGACACACAGCCAGACTATCAAGTAATAGAGGTGCAAATCTGCAAATACTTACATTGCCTGAAAACTCAATGATGTAAAATAAATATTTTGCAATCACACAGACTATACATGCATTCTTTGCAAATTTGGACATTTAGATATTTTGAATTGATTCTCATACTTTTACCTGTCTATTTTTATTTCTTTCTCATCAAATGTACTTCTACTACTTTAAAGTTTACATTTGTGAACACGTGTAAAAAATACGCTGCTTTAAAATTCTTTACATTTATTATAATTATATAAAGTACAAAGAAACTAAATACATAAAGTACATGAATGGTACTTTAGAGACTGATTTTGATCTAAATGTCTCTCTGACTTATTTTGCATTAACACAAAATCAGACCTATATTTTGTGGTAAGGATACTGAAGACTTGCAGCTGAGGATGACTGTGGCAGTTCACTTAGAGGTTGTAGGAGTTGCCCTCTAATAAATTTCTCTGCAGTGACCAGAGTCTCCTGCTCATGAATAATAAAGGGGGCTGCACTGATCCTATTTTTCACCCAGACATCCAGCTCATCTAACATTTGACACTGCAATATCATTCTCAAAGAGCCCAGTGCTGGGGCCCAGAATCTCCAAGCTGCACACACAGCAGAGCTGCAACAGAGTTAGTTTTCATTAAAGTGTCACTTACAAGGCGAGGTGATGGCATATTCATTTGCTCTAAAGGACTGGGTCTTCCTGTCAGGCAGGTTTATAAAGACGTACTGTAGACGGTGGCGAGTTGCATGTATAAAACGAATGAATTAAAGCAGCAGCTATTTTTCACAAGTGATGAAGTCTTTTATTTAGGTTGTCTGCTGAGAAACCGTTGCGTTTGAATGAAATGACTCTCACTAATAATTTCCCAAAAAGTCTGCTAAAGCTATTAGCAGTTCAGTTGAAAGAAAAGATGACTCTGCAGCTCAGGTTCTTTATAAGAAAAAATGCTTCCTTATTCTAATAGAGATTTTCTATTTTTTTTCAAAATTGAATCCAAAATTCCCTATATAAAGGTAATATTTAAATTTTTTGAAATAAAAAAGAGAAGACAAAAAAAAAAAAACAAAAAACAGATGAGTTTTTATTTTTTTGAATGGCTTTTGGACAACAGGGCTTTTGCAGGTCTGATCGCTGTTCAATCGAAAATCAGCCACTCAAACTCACCACTACAGCCTGCAGGGAGCCTCAATCCTCTACTAAGTATAGCCAGACACATTATCGTATGGTCAACAAAAGTTTTTCGTCCCAAACCTCAATAATCAAATAGAAAAAACAACTTTAAGCCATTGCTCTCAAGAAATGACCATAAAAGGAGATATTGCATCACCTCAGGGACCTCCAATCCTCATAGCTTTATCCTCAAAGTGGTGAATTACAGGAACCAGACAGAAAAAAACAAAATAACAATTCCATCAGGAAATCACAAATGGATGTTTAATCGCTCACTGTCAACACAACAGAATGAATAAGCACTCTTACTTTTCCCCAAGGACCCATGGATGAAATATGGTTTGGAGTTTAAAATCCCTACAGATAAAGTTCTTAACTCCTCAATTGCAGCCCTAGAGGTGTCTTGTCCTTCACCTTTTAGATGAATCTCTACTCCACCACACCTGAGTCAAACAATCATATATAAAGTACTTTAATAGCTACTATCCTTACTTTTCCCTAAAGTGTTTATTCAGCAAAAGCAGCAACTCATGTTTCTCAGTGACTAAGCCAGTTGAATGAGCGTTTGACTGCATTGTGTGGCTTTTTTTAAAGATTAAATATTACAGCTTATGAGTTGGATAGCAGACAAAACCAAGAGCTGTGGGAGCAACATTGTTCATGTTGCTGCAACACCAGAAAGATGAAGCTACTAGAGTAAGAAAAAGCTTGTTTAATTTTATTGTGGTTTTAATGTTTGATGTCTGTACAAATTGTTTGCCTACATCCCCTTGTTGTGATATATTAATATATTTATTACTCGCCCCGGCAGGGGTAGTAAGTATGTTATTTACTCAGATATTATTGGAACTGTCATATATTGTTTATGAACACACACCTTACTGGCTGTGGGTTATGAAAACAAATAGAAGTGTAAATCAAGCTCAAATCATGGTCAAACATATAATTCTGAACATCTATAGAATAAATTCACCACAACTTCCATTCAAAATATATAATAATATTAAATCATTCAGTTCTAAGCAATTTATACTTCAAGTGAAAAGACTGAAACTTACAAAACTACAAATAAAATTTCTGAAAAAAAACTTAAGTTTTAATTAAGTTTATAGAATATACAGAAACAATAGAATTAGGCCAGAAGAACAATATCTTTGCTTTATGGCGTATTTGGGTTAATTATGCTGTCTCTGAACAGTAGATAAGAAAAGTAACCATTAAAATAACTAATAACTTTTTTTAAAAGAGTATTTAGTGAAGTAATTGCATTCCTTTTTTTAAAAAAAGTAATCATTAATAAGTAAATAATTACTATTTCTAAGTAACTTGTCACAGAATGGCTCATTAATGAAAGTACTTTGATAAGAAAAGTGCTCCAGAAGTAACAAAGCTGGTCAAAAACAGGTATTACAACTTTGTGATGTCTGAATTTCAGTGTTTTAATTAGTTTGTGTCAATAGTCTTAATAAAGTAAATTAAATGAAGACTTGGCAAGAAATGGAGAGCTCTTAAATCTTGGTATTGCATTCAGTCTAAGGGCTGCTGTTCTAAGATAATATTTAGCCTCATTTTTGCCTGCTTAGTAGAACAATTGAAGTATCAATCTTTAATCTATGTGCTCTTATTCAAGCCGGAGGGTTTACTATCAAGCTTCACGGTGTTGTTCAAACTATTGGATCCTTATCATGAATCGTCAGCTTTCTTCACATAGTGGGTTGTTTGGTGTTCTTTGATTGATTTCTCTGTTTGTGGCATTGCAGTGGATGTGACTATCGAGCCATATCTACAACAATGAAAAACAGAGGAATGTTGACTTTAACCTTTTATCGGGTCACCCTAAGATTCAAATAAAAAGCATCCCTTAGATGTTTGGTGCATTATAATGAGATGTGTTGACAAAACAAAAATCTTGAGAAGAAAATGCCTGAGGCTTGGTATAGAGGTCTTCCCTTTTATTACAAAAACATCAGTACAAACAGACATCCCAATACCCACTGGATTCCCTGATCTGACCACAACCTCAGAAAGAGGCTGAACATACAGTGTGTATAAATACTGCATGAAGCTATAAAGCACCCTGTCTTAGTAGGTCATCAATTACGTGTGTAATTCTCCGGCCACATGTGGTGAAATATGACCTGAAGAAGAAAAAAGTACAACAAAATCCCATATTGGACAGAATGTCACAGATTCTAAGACTGTGAAGGTGGTGAAGTTTCTTTACACAGCAGATCTGAAGCGAAGAAGATTTGTCAATTAAACTGTAAAGATTCTTCAGAAATTAATGAACAGAGGAATAAATCTCCCAAAACATGTTTATGAATCTTAATAGTCTGAGCAATGCAGCTCTAATGTTTCTAATTTTATGTTTTACAATAATAAATTGTAGAAACCGGTCCTGCTAATAGTAGCTTTGGTTTACTTTTTCAGAAATAGATTTCAGGTCCTGTTCTTTAATTCATTCTTTCAACCTTCTAAACCTGAAATATTCCCTCCTCCATCGGCTGCAACTCTACTCCAAAGATTGATCGATTTGCTCCGGCACTGAAAAGCTAAAGAGATGGTCCTTTCTTTTTCTTTTTTTTTTTTTTATAAAAGGCTACACTTTAAGATAAACATTACTCTATGCAGAAAAATGTTCTGCTCCACTTTACGTAGGCCCCTTCCTTTTTTAGCCATAAATTATTTTCTTTTTTAGTCTTTACAAAGCTTTTCAGAAATGGTGTGAAGCTGAAAATAGGAGAATACTTACAAAAGTAAGGTTATGTATTACATGCTTATGTTTCTTTTTACTTCACCTTTTCCATTTGTTGTGCTCTCCTCCCATTTCTTCCATTTAAAATTATAGTCATTGCCATTCTTTTCTTCTCTGCTCTTTTTAGGTATATTTACAAATATTTAGAACAACTTTATGGGCAAGATAGAATCAGTGACAGCAAGGTGATCAATTTTCTATGGAATGTTTGCTTATGAAAATACAATGATATGATAAATGTTTTTTTTTTTTTTTTTTGAAGAATAACTCTTTGTTATGCTAGAAGCAGGTTGGTGGTGTGACAAGATCAAATCATGGTAAAAACAACCAAACAAAAACAAAAAAAGTAGCACAGACAAATATTCCTTAAGAAGGGACTCAAGCTCCCACCAAGACATCAATTCAAACCTGATGATCTGTAAACCTATTACTGTGTAAAATCTTTGAAATGCCTTGTTAAATGAGAATTCAATAATTCAATTAAACATCTACAAATGTGCTCATGTTTCACTGTTCAATTAACTGACTAACTGCTCCCGGAGTCATGGGGAGCACATTTTATAAAGGTAGCAATGGTTCACAGGCTTCCATTTTCTAACCATTAGTACATTCTCCTTTGCAGGAAACCAATGACACTCTGCCACTGATTCCCTGCAATCAGTCACACAATACCTTCCTGTCAGCTGCAGCACTCCAACAAAAGACGATGGAGGAGATATGAAGAAAGAGAGCTGGAAACCAAACAGGGGGAGCAGAGAGGCATTGATAAATGAGGTAAAAGGTACGGCGTCTGTTTTATGAGTTGATGAAAAAGACAAGATGGGGAAGAACGAGCTCTTTGGCACAGTCATTCTACAGAGAGCAGCAGAGCATTAACAGGCACATATCTGGGAAGGAAGCAGAGGAGACGCAAATCAATAGATTTCTGATCAATGCAATGTCTTTTGAAAGAATATCAGCCTTTAAAGGCTGATAAAACTTTACTAGTCCACAGGTTTAAAAGTCCCAGCAGCCTTAAAACTTGAACAAGTCATTAAGCCTCATTCTCACTCAGCTGTGTGGCAGTAAAAGTGTTTCATATCTTCTAAACTTTAATCCTAATTCTGTCAGAAGGAAGTAGGGCATTGGATTGTTTCTCTAAACTAAAGTGAGAGCCATGTAGGACCGTCATCTATCTATCTATCTATCTATCTATCTATCTATCTATCTATCTATCTATCTATCTATCTATCTATCTATCTAT
>JAUZNJ010031632.1:0-14123 GCA_034780135.1 Jordanella pulchra | reverse complement strand
TAATAGATTAAATAATCTTGGAATAATCAATTTGATTATTCCAGTTATTCAACCGTCAGATTGGTTGAAAGTTATAATCATTTAACTTTATTTGCAAACTCTCGTCTAGCTTCTTTGAAAAACTTCACTCCATGAAGATTACGTTTCCATTTAATATGGTCCAACAACAAGGCATTTCAATATTACCTGTAAGAAATGTTCATTTCCTGTAAACAGAAGATATAGGTCCAATTTCTAATACTGAGAGAACTGACTGCTCAGCTCTGCATACAGCATTCCTTTACCATTGCTATTAGGTGTGCAGAATTTAGGGCAAGTAAAACATTTTCCATTGATGCTCCTGTTTCTCATTAAACCAGTTAACATAAATAATCCATGTTTATGGCCCTAGCTCCTAGCTGCCAGCACAATTTGGAGGTGGAGCCGGTAGCCCAGCTAAAGCCGTTAGCATTGTTTGATACAGCCTGTGAGACTTGTGAGCTGCCCTCCGTTATCCTAACATACATTCAGGACATGCTCTTTTTGACAACCTACAAATGAAGAGAAACTATTTCAGATTCTACTTTTAACTTTTGTGTTTTTCACTAAAGATCATCCAACTATCAGGTTCACATTCTGACTGCATTAGCTCTGTCTTTGTCATGTCTAACAGAGCAGCTCCCTAATTTGATGCCGTCATTGTTGTTCATACAATATGCCTTATAACTGTAATCATACTGTCTGACACAGATCTTACTAAACAGTGACAAGCTATTAAATGAATGTGTTTTCGAGTGTAATTATGGTGTGTAAAAATGAATGTCCCGCTTCATAGTTAACGAGTAGCTGCAGACAGGATTAAAAGCGACGTAAAGATAAGTAGGTGAATGCTAAACTGGGCTACTTTCCGTAAAACGCCATGACTCACACTGCGTCTGTTGTGTGGCCAATCTAAACAACATCACAAAGTTACTAAAGAGACCCAGCTTAAAGAGAGTTCCCTAAAATTTCCCAGCAGTTCTCGGCTCTCTAATTGCACCAGGATACCCTATATTTACACCCCTCCTTCTCTCCCAAGTTTCATGCAGTGTGCTATATTTAGTCCCCCCACCACACTTGGCACAGACGGTGGCTGCCAGCCGATCCGCGGCGGACTGAAGCGGAACAGAACGCCTCCTTTTGCCTCTAGCGAAACAACATTAAGCTATAAGACTGGAGGATCCAGAGAAGACAAGGGAAGAATGGATTTCAGTGTTATTAGAGAATATTTTTTTAGAGATTCCTTTTTTTTCTCTACTATTTTTTTGTCATCTTAAATGTGTTTGATCATAAAAACTGACAAAGATAACCTTAGCAAATACAAAATGGTGGTGGGTTCAACGACGAACTATATATTTAAGGTCATACATACTTTGACTAGGCCAATGTAGAGCCATTTATTCATCAGCCTGGGCTTGGTATGATACTCTTCTTGTTTCTTAGTTTTACACCTGAATAACAGAGATGCACCGATCCAGCTTTTCCGATCCAATCCGATACCCGGGCTGAGTGTATCGTCCGATACCCAATACCGACCCCATTCATCTGCTGTATGAATGAACCATATGTCTTGCAATGTGAGCGAGCACTTTAGCCTTGACATAAACATTGTTAAAAAAGGCAACAAATGAATGCAAATATAAATGTACTTTATATTATTTTGTAAACAAATAAGCAGCAAAAAGAAAGAAAGAAAAGTTCCATGTAAAGTGCACTTGATTAGATCTCTGATATCTGATATCAAACCACCCAGATCCGATCCTGCTAATTAGTCAATTAGTCAGATATCGATCCAGGTATTGGATCAGAGGCACTTTATCGTTTAATGGGTTAAAGAAGAATTAATATCTATGGCAACTGATTCTTGGCGCAAATAAGACCTGATTTATTTAGAGAAGTTTAACAAAAGCTGGAATATCCTTTCCCCCTATGACCTAGTTTGTTTGGATGGCTTTTATATCTATGAAAATAGCTTAAAGGGGTTTTGCTGTATTCAAAATGGACAAACAATCCAAAAAAAGAACTCTGTAAAAGGGGCAAATTCTTTTTAACATCACAGGAAAATCATGTGGATAGTATGATATGCATCGTAATGACCTTCCTCTAATAAAGACTTTATACAGACAGATTAAGAAATAAAAACTGCTGACTTCCTTACATGCTACAATTAAACATTTCCTCCCTTTAGCCCCACAAATCAAATATCGTCTCCTTGTTTTCTCTCTTGGCCTTTTGCACATTGATCTCCTTCATATCCTCCAATCGTTTCACCATCTGTGGGCAAATCAATATAATAATGACCGCCTGCTTCTCTTTGCCTTACTCTTACAGCCAGACTGCTTAAATCAAGAGGTTTGACAGGACTATCTGCCTCCGCAGTCCATGTCTAGCCACTTTTACTGCTCTCTGGCTCCGTTTTCCTGAGTGTAATCAGTGTGTGTGTGTGCGAGAAGTCCCGATGAACGGCTGCCTTAAAAATTGAAAGCCGCCCTGTTCTCTGGTCGTAAATCGAGCGCGTCAGTCTGTCATTTTCCTGCCGCTGCAGCTCCCCACAGGACGAGGCTGCCCTGAGCAACATGAAATGAGTCACTGAATCCACTGGTCACTTTAATTTGGTACAGTTATATTTTATCTGAAAAGAAACAGAAGCAGTCCCACACTGGAGGTACTGCACTCCATCATTGGAAACAGAGGTAAACACCAGTAATGTGAGGAATCATCGCCAGTTTACCATTTGTGAGGGAATGAAGGGTACTTTTATGGATCTCATATGAAAAAAAAGGTTGATTTGTGCTTCTCATTCAGGCAGAAAATTGTGCGGTTCCAACCTGCAATCTGAGACCTGTTTGTGAAAAATACAGACTCCCTCAAACCCTTGGATAAGCCAGCCATGACCTGTGATCCACACTCAAGGATTTCAGGATCATCATAGGGATTAGGGATGAAATAAAATCTCTCCCATCAGCAGGTTTTTTTTTCCCACAGCGGCAATAATTTTCAAGCCAGTGGACAGTGGCTCCAGAAATCCTGTATAGTTCCCTTTACAGAGCTTTGCAAACTAACACCGTCTAAGCTTTCTCTCATTTTGACACGTTAAACTATTGTGTTGGGGTGCCAATCTAAGAACCCAACACAAAAGAGGCATAATTCTAACTATTTCTGAGCTACAACCAACTTCTGGAGGTATATTTACCAGTTCAGACCAAAACTAAAACTGCACATCAGCTCAAATGCACCATTTCCACGGTGGCGTAAGTATCATGCTGTGGGGAAGCTTTTCTTCCATACGGGATGGGGAAGCTAGTTGAAGTTAATCTGGGTTGGAAAGAACAGCTGTAAAACAGAACTAGAGCTAGGGGATTGTTTACACCAGTGTTGAGTGATTTTGACAAAAATGGAAGTTTTTTTTTTTAAGCTGTTTAACGGCACTAGTGGCTCGTTTTTGCTGACAGTAGGTTGACAGGAAAGGGGGAGAGAGGGGGAGAGACATGCGGGAAAGGACCACAAGCCGGATTCGAACCTGGGTCGCCCGTGTCGAGGACTAAGGCCTCCGTATATGGGTCGTGCGCACTAACCACTGCGCCACCTGCACGCCCAAAAAAAAATGGAAGTTTTGATTATTTTACAACAATGTAGCCTTTGTTCGTGAATTTGTCGCAATTTTCTTTTGTACTAAACAAAAGCATGTAGATGTTTCCCTCCAGGGTTTAGGTTTCTTCATGACCTTGAAAGCTTGCATGTCCAGAGTCCATTTTAAGGGACTTAAAGCTTGATTTATGCTGGACACGTCCGAAAGGTCAGCGTGGCTAAATTACTTGATTTAGGGTTTCCACGCCACTACGTGTGGACTCCATGTTGACAAAATATTCTGCACGGAGCACCAAGTACCATTTATAACTACGCCGACAGATCCACATGGCGAGCGAGCAGCAGCTCCTGCTGGTGAGGGTTTGCAAATGTAAGCACCTAGAGAGCCCTGTGATTTAGCCCATAAATATCACTCTAGGAACTATTTCCCTATTTTCAGTAAAATCTTAGAATTTAGTTTAGTTTTATTTGCTTATTTTTAGTTGATTTACAACCAGATTTTTTGTTTAAAAGTATCTAAAACAAACTCTTTGGTTAGTAAATCATTTAATTAGTTAATTGACTTCAGTTTGGGACGTGGGTGTTTCACGGTATAAATAGGTAGATTTTCGGTAGGTCATTACGTATGTGGGCGGTCATATGGTTTTTTTTTACCAGTCACCAATAAGTCAGTCAATCAGCCACAGTCACCAGCCAGTTACGAGTTGTCAGTCACCAGTCAATCAGTCAGAGAACAGGTGCAAGAATCAGAGCAGAAGGAGCAGCAGAATCCTGTAAAGCCTGTAAGTTGTTTGACAAGGAATAAACACACAAAGTACATTATGACCTTTTTTGATCTTTTGGTCTGCCAGAACAGCGGGAAAGCCACACAGAGTATAAATGCTGCACGTGGAAAATTTTCCGATTTATAAATGTATACATTTTCCACATGGAATGTCTTCGTGTCATAAAAAACCCTTTACTGCAACCTTTGTGTTAAAAAAGTACTAAATTCTACTTGCACGGGTGAATATGTGTGCAAAAATCCCACTTTATGCATATTAGCGCCACCTAAAGGGCCGGAGTGAGAAATTTACTTACTTGTTAATTGTAATGTGACTTTAGTGCCTCTGTGATCTGAAAATAGTGTTTTTTTTAAATTGTGATTATACTGCAAATGCAATTTATTACCCAGCCCTAGTTTAGATCAATGATGTTTATGTCTTTTAACAGCTCGGTTGGAGTCTATATTTAAACCTACCAGGGAATCTACTTGTGTGTGTTTCTATCTTATCTCAATAACACAGACTGTGGTTGAATCAGGACACAACCTGGAAAAAGTCGAAGTCATATGAATACTGCTGCAAAGCAGGGTGTGCTGGGCTTCATTAAATCATCTATCCTGGGAGGGGGTGAGATGCGCAATATGAGCTGGAATCCAGCATGAGGGCAGCGTCAGGAAGGAAACTGGCAACCAGTGGTACAGCTCCTGTGTCGGCTCATTTCACTTCTTCAGGAGACGCCTTGAAGTCTGTCAACTACAAGGATGTGTTTTGCTGCATTTGGACCGTAGCACCCGACTCTGGCGTACTCCTGGCTTAGCTGTGAACTCCAGTAAAAAAAAAAAACAGAAAGGAAACTGGGGTGAAATGACACTCCACCCAACAGCTTCCCAAAGGGAGCCATATTTGAAAATTGCTTCTTCATGGAGTGTGTCAGCTGCATCAGCTGATGGTTTCTCAACGCTTAGAGTCACTGCCAGAGGTGGATCCGTTTTTCTAATCCCCGCAGCAAATAAAAAGCTCATCATCCTTTTCTTACAGTCACATCTCGGCTCAAACTGTTTATTTTTCCCACATTAGGTCCTCTTGCCAAGCAACAAGAGCCAGTCTTCTGCTTAAGGAAAGACAATGTTTGTTTCAAACTTAATAATTTGTGTTTTCAGGACTTCTCTGAAAGGCTCAAATTCGGGAAACTAGCTGAAGATTAGGAAGGGAGGTAGGATGCAAGAAAGGAAGGCATGTAGGAGAGTGGGAGGACGCAAGGACAGAAGAGAGGAAAATAAAGGCACAAGGAGGTAAAGAACTGAGAAAGGATATGAGGAATTGGAGAAGAGGACTACAAGAAAGGAAAGGATGGAAGGAAGAGATGTAGGCCCCAAGGATGGAAAGACTGAAGGAGAGATAGGAAGGAAACAAGATAAGGACACGAAGATTTAACAGAAAATTAAAAGAAGGAGCATAAATATTGACCTAAGTCTAAAGAGACATATCATTCCATATCCTTCCTTACTGTGTCAGGATCTGGGAATCATAAAGATAACAATAAGATTAAAATAATCTTTCAAGTTGAGTATTTTGCAAGTTTAGATAGTAGTTGTAGATTTTAAACAAAGGCATATGAAGCCACTTCACAGCTCTCCAAAAAGGAAAAAGAAGAGAGTATGCAGCTCTCGGCTTAAGTTATAATAAGGTGGCTACAAAATACCAAATAGCCAACGATCTAAAGTGACCTGGATCTACAGTAAAAAAGTACCAGCCTTTGTTTTTGCCCAAACATAAAATGTAAAAACACCCTCAGACTAAACCTACTCTATTCAGAGGTTGAGTATCACATCAAGGTATCTCACTTATTCCTTCAGCCCAATTAAAACACTAACAGTTGGGTAGAAATCCCCTGGATTCTTTATGCTTGTGCTCGGTTAACATGTATTTTTAGTAGGTAATGAAAACCGAGCGCTGAGCTAAACAGAACCGTACAACAATAGGCCTTCGATGTTTGCAGAACCAACAGGAACGGTTTGTTTGAAAAAGACACAACAGGAGCATCAGTCGTCACCAGAGTCCGCCCTCAGGACCGGGAATTTAAAACCTGCTGCCTTTTAGCTGCAGCTAAAACTCTATGTGGAAGCTGACGAATTCAGCACATGTTCTACATCCTGCCACATTACATTCTACAGCATGTTTCTATACGTCGCAGCGCACCAGCTGCACTGGAAACCAGATTGGTGGGTGTTGAAAGGCGACTGGTATGTGCTCCTGCTAGGCTTTCACACCCACTCTGTCCTGTCTTTAACTCTGCCGCTGTCAATCAGGCTATAGCAGCACCCTTCCTTCTTCTCACCAGGAAGGTGTGAATGTGCGGTGTACATTTACATATAACTTATCCCGTTGGGTGGATCATTAGGAACAGCTGAAGGAGGAGACAATGAAGCGATGACCTCACTTTAAATTCTGTCGCTAACCTTTTATTAGACCAATGGATCAGGTGAAAACAGAAAATACCAGAGGCTTCAGAGAGTTGTCATCACACGGTAGAGATGGGGGGTGGGGTGGGGGGGTGTAACAGCACACAGAGGAGCAGGAATGTGTGGGGTCAGGAAGGGGGATAGACAGAGCAGCAGAGCCGGAGGTGGGGTGGAAAAAAAAAAAAGGTGTATCTGTCGGAAACGTACAGCGTCTGAGCCTTTTTAATCCCGGTACAAACAGTCATTTAATTCAGGTGCTAGACCAGTGAGACATCTACAACATACAGGAGGCCGGTTACAGTGGACTGGAGTTTGAGGCCCAGTCAAAGTCCACACCTATATTAAATTTTAAATATATACTCATTAAAACTCCAATAAACCTCAATGAATTAGAGCTATTTTACAAAGATAAACAGGCATACATTTTGGGGTCTCTGGATGTGCAAAGCTAGTAGAGATACACCCCCCTAAAAAGACATTCAGCTGAAACTGCTGCAAAAACAGAACACGCCCTGTAGTCACCACGCCTTCCATTCCCTGATTAGTTAACACAACATAAATTAATACAGAAGTTCAGATTTTTTAACTTCTGCCAAACTTTACTTCACTTTCTCCATGGGTCCACCATGCTTTTACTAAGGGCCACTCCACTCTGATTGCAAAATATGCACTTGAAACGTGCCCTTCTTTGCATCGCCAACCGCTTTGTTGCTCCTGAACGCACCTCTACTAAGAGATAACCACTTGAGTCGCTCACGTTCAGTGTGAACATACCTTCACTATTTTTCATCAAAATAGACTTGAGTCATATTTCTAATGGATGCTACACAGTCAATCACTAGATAGACTAGAATGGTTTGATGTTAGACAGATGCATGAATGAGTCTGTGTGATGAGAGATAAGTGTATATGGGTCACTGTTCCCTGCTCACCTGCTTGGAGGAGGATGGGAGTTTCTAACAGGGCTCCCATTCACCTAACAGAAACTGTCTTAAAGAAGGTGATTTAATTAATTGCACGTCTGAGTCCAAATACTCCAATGATAGGACAATTGTCTTTATCAAGTCCAGTATTTTTGAAAAAGTACAGTATTTTTCTCTGTTTTTCTGTCCCAGCTATCTCTCTGCTGAGGGGTTAAATTACAAAGGCTGTGATAGAATTACGCCAAAAGAGCTCATGCGTAATAAATACTTATTCAGGCTGTTTCATTTAAAACAAATTTGCAGTTTCATTCAAAAACCATTCTATTAGCATATTTTTAATGTTTTATGTGTACAGATTTAATACCCCCCAATATCTCACAAGCATAACTGAATGCTCCTTCTATGTGCTTTTAAATGAGCCCATACAGTCTTTCCTACTCGAGTGTGGATCTGTTTCTGTGAGCTTATATCAACATTTGTCACTTTGAGGGTGGAAACAACTTAAAAAAAAATAAAACTGTCTGCGATTGGCAACTTTTCAGGAAATCCCACATCTTGAGACAGTACTGGTTTCTTGCTAGTAATGTTAGCAAGGCATCCTCAGGCTAATATTTGTTCTCTTCAAGAGTAGCCTTCATATGGAACAGCCATCTTTGTCATTAACTGACAATTTTATAAACACAATGTTGGACACAAAAGAAAAAAAAGAATATACACTTTATAGTAGCTGCAAATTGTTTAGAAATGAAAATTTCTGTGTTCAAACAATCATTCATTCAAACCTCGAGCTAATGTTAGCTTAGCCCATACAAAGTTCCAAATGTAACAAATAATTCGAAAGCATTTGGCCACTGCTGTCACTGCTGTCAGAGCATATTCATGACTTTGTTACACCAACTTATAGATAATACCTTTATTTAACCAGTTTTTCAAATCCTTTTAAAGAACAGCTATTAGCAGAAAGAGCTAACGTAGCTAACATTACTAGCCACAACTAGAATGAAACAGTACTGTCTCAAGAGGTGGGATTAGACTGTCTCATCCCTCAAAGTGACAAGAGTTGACTTGAACACGCATAAATATGTCCATACCAGAGTTTGAGTATGTATGTGTTTTAAGTAAAACTGCTCGTATGATTTTTATGCACTTTCGGAAGAATTTTGACTTCATAAAACGCTGTTATTGATTGAGACGCACAATGATGCCCATCTAAAGCTAGTACTAATCAACATCCCACCCAGGGGGGTCGTTTGTGTAATTTTAAGATGCTAATGAATCAACGTTAAAAACCCCAACAGCAGTGTTAAGGAAATAACAATAGGTAAACTTGCCCAGCACTAAACAACTAAAACAAAAAGACTTTAAGTTTGTGATTTTAATTTGACATTTAGGCCTGTCTAAAAAACATATTTTGCTGGATGATAAATAGTCTAGGAAATTATTACATTAGATAATATCGTGATTTAGTTGTGAATCAAAGAGCTCCCACGCTGCAGCTGTCTTGTTCAGTTTTGAAACCAATAACATCTCTTTTGTTTTTCTTTTAAATCTCTATAAAATCTATGGCTTGCTTCTCATCACATTGGACACTCATTATGCTACATGTAGAGATCGATGAACTGAAGAAAAAACTTTTATGATCCAGACTCTTTAGTAAAAAAAGAGACAGAGAGACATGGGGATGATAAACGAGCATGTAAACGGAAATGATTGAGCTCATTTAAATTTATCATCAATCAATTTGTTTATTGTTTATTGGGACAGACTTGGAGATATATATGAGAGTTCAAGGGATTTGAATTATCTGGAGGGCATCATTTACCAGCTTGTAAAAGAAGACCGAACAATACCAGTGCTGGAAAAAAAAGGAGTAAACTCCTTAGTCCATATCTTTACCTTTGACCAAAATACCAAAGATAAGAGTGCCAAAGCTCTACGCGTGCCAAGGAAGATTTCCATCTCTCTCTCCAACCTGGAAAATTATTTTCTTCCAGCCCAATATGGTTGTAAACCCCAAGAGGAAGAAGATCTATATAAAGCTGGTATCTTTGCATTACATAAACAGACTACTGTACTGAAAGCTGCCAAAGCACAGAGTGTTCCTGGGTGGGACCGAAAAGTTTTTTTGGTAATGTGATCTCTCTCATTCACATACCACCAGCACACTCACATGTCTCTTTGTCTGCTGATTCCAATCTGCGTTGATCTGTCTGAGTTGGTGTTGCTCCACCAGTTCTGCCACGAAAACACTCCACGCACACACTAACACACACACACTAAGGTGTCATGTGCAGAGAGGTGATATACGGGTTGGATCAGATAAGCAGGTGGGGTCTTCACTTCCGAGCAGGGCCTCTCCCAGAAGGGCCAATTGCCTTGGATCTCTGACACGGATGGTGACAAGAAACACAAGAAGCTGTTGCTCCATCTTGTAGAGAAGCAGCGCTGCTGCGTCTGAAACATTTGCTTGATTTCTAAACTGCAAAGGAACCAACATTTTACCAAGAGCTTGATTTGCATGCACATTTGAACCCGGAGGCAAGAATTAAACAGCGAGTGACTTAATATTGTTTCATTCATTTAACTTCAAATTACTCCTTAAAAATGTTCCTTCTATGTTTTGGACAGTAAACCTGAAGAGTGAACAAACTTTTGCTGTTCACTGTCCTGCATGTCTTGGGTGTTCCCCAACTTCTTCACACCTGACATTATTAAACTGGTGATAAACTTGATTAGTTGATGTTATTAAAAAGGGAATGAAATAATTTGAATCAAGAGTGCAGATACAAAGGATTTCATTTGAATGAGCAGACACTAAACATCAAGAGTATGAACGGACCTGGGTTAATAAAAATGCCTCTAGTTATTGAGCCAGCTCATTTAAAGCATCTCCACAGAACCATGGACTGAACAAAGCTCTGTGCGATGTTCAATTAAACGAATGTTGTTATATTAACTTACTCGGCTTTTAAATTTCCCTACTACTTTCCCTCTAACCTGTCAGATGTGTTGATTGCTCAACTCCATTTACATTTACTGGTATGACTAGTTGCACTGGATTTAATTTATGGTGATCAGAGTAACAGAGTGGAACAACACAAAAACACTTACATTAACGATTCGCCGACCTACAAAAGGTAAAAAAAAATCAGATAAAGTTTTCTTTTTATTTCTTTTTGGCTGCAGCTGTTGATTATTTTAGTAATCAACTTATCAAAGAATTATTTTTTGATTTATTAATTAACCTAAAAAAGATAATTTAAGAATATTAACTTTTTAAAATAAACTCAGGTTGGGAAATTAGAAAAAAAACAACTTTATTTTGCATTTTAAATACATTATAAATGACATAAAAATGTAAAAATATGAGTACATACTAGAGACAGACCGATATGTGCACCTGTGCATCGAATCATAAGTCCATTACGTCCTTTATTTGCCAGCTACTGTTTATATTTTGTTCATTTTTCTAATAGATTTCCTTTTTGCTTAAACTTAAAGAGTTGCGTAACATCCACAATCATTGTGTCACTTTTCATGTAAATAAAGGAAGAAAAAAAATACTATCAGCTCCAACTATAAGCCTAAAAATATCGGCAGCACATATTTAAGATTGGTTAGACTGATAGTAATAATAATATTAATAGAAATAATCTAGTCTGTTAAACCTCTGATTAACTCCGGCCAGATCTTTCCGGACCAATCACAGCGCAGGAGACAGTACTTTACGATGAGTAACTCTCAGCACCTTTCAGGTCTTCTGCTAGCGTAGATAGCGACCGCAAAGTTTTAATGATGCCCTTTCTGATGTCCTAAGAGAGATTGATCTAACTTTAAATCCACAACAATGAACAGCTTTATTGTAATTTCATTTTAAAAAGGATGTATTTGCTATTCGCAACTTTGACATGTTGCACGGTCTACAAAATAAAAACAAAAAAGAGGGCGTCGCTTGAGTTTTGTAGGCACATCCGTTCTTACCTGATTGGTTCTAACTTGATGATGTTGACTCTGTTAGTCCCGCCTTTGAAATCGAATTTACCAGAATAATATGCAGTGCATACATCATCAGTATGGCTGGTTGGGCTAGAAATAAAAACCATAATTAGGTTATTCTCCCAGCAAATAGTATGTTTCAGAGTCTGTTTACCATTACTCTGGGTAATGATTTGATTATCAAATAAGTTAAAGTTTTATTTTTTTTTTAACAATGAATAGTCATAATGAATCTGATTAATAATTTTACATCCAGTTCATTATATAAAAAATCCCTCAAAAATCCACTAAAGTTTGATGGTTGTGATGTAACAAAGATCCTTAAAAAATGTAAATGGTATCAAAAGGCCAAGTTAGCCTTATTTCGCCAACATCACGCAATCACACAACACAACGCAACACCAACGCAACGCATCACTACAACAAAGAGGTGGTAAATGAAGGGGGTGAAATTTATTAAAGCAGGGCCAACTTAATAAAAATTGTTTGAATTCTTAAAAGTTAAACTCTCCCAGTCAGAAGGGGGCGCCAGACATCCAGCAGCTTAAAAAAAGGAAAAAAGTGTTTAATCGACCCACATGAGGTCTTTAGTGAAAAATAAGCTAAAAATACTAACAGCATGGTAAGGCTATTAGGAAGTGCTAAAAGTTGTGAATTGGAGCATTTGTTTTCCTGTGAGGAACAAGTAGGCCACATACGTAGAGATGAAATTCTAGGCCCTAAATGTGGCCTTGGGGTCGAGCCGACACGTTGTTTACGGAGAACAGACCTCAGTGAAGCTCTTCAAGGTTTGATCACTGATCTTAGGACCAGTCCTGCGTGTCTTTAATATAACTATTTAGGAAAAAAAGGCCAATGGCATCAACAAAGAGGAAAAGAACAAAATCCCGACTTTCAAAATCCAAGCCTTTTGTCTCCAACCCTAAATCCAACACGGCCTCTGCTCCCTTGAATGTAGTGATGGTTGACGTATTGAACAAGTAGGGTGCAGGTTTCTTTGGAGTCTCAAAGCTAAAAAATCTGTCACTATGATCTGACTGAATTGCTAAAAAATTCTCAAATTAAACAAACAAAAAACTCTTTTGAAAGGTTTTGAAGAAAATGTGCCTCCCTCCTCGCCTGCCGACCTGAAGTGACTCAGTGTGAGAGAGTCTGCTGCAGCGTTACACACTTTGATCTCCTAGATGATGATGGCGGGTGATATCTGGGTTGCATTTAGAGATCCTGTCACACATGGTTCAGAAGCCACTGCAGCTAAGTGTGTTTTCACGTGATACCTCTCTGGCCTCTGCTCCGGTCCGATGATGAATCTTTAATTATTAATAGAGAGGATCGAGATTCTTCCCTTCATAATGTTGTCTGGTTACTGAAAAGAACAGCCATATTTAGCTCTGCGCTCATTATTACTGAGAAAATGAATAATTCTCTTTGAGCAGAGTTTGGCAGCTTGGTGCTTCCCAAACAGTCGAGCAGATCAGTGTGTGTTCCGATATGAATGCTGACTGTGTTGGCATGCAGCGGGGAGTGTGTGGGTTGTTTGTCAGACTGTGTGCATACAGGAGGCTTGGTCAACATGCACAGCAAATATTTATCCAAGACCCCGCAGGAGGCTCTGTCAGCTCCTCCTCTTCTTCATCCCAATGAAGATCTGTTGCTGTGTTTTAAACTCCCTCACTCCTAAACTCTGTAAGTTCTGAAAGTTATTAATTAGACTGAATAGTTAACTTAACTAAAGTGTGATAAGGAAGTATTTGTGTAGGTGTTGATAATGAGACCCCATTTATTGGATGGATGCATTTATTAAGAGACTGTTTAAAGCTGCTGGGTATCATTTTGTTAAATGTCAAAATATTGATGTTACAAGGCTGTGTGGTGAAGTAAACATCATACTTTAATAGATTTTGGTTATATTCAAGTACCCTAAAGGATATAAATTGCAATTCTGTCTTAAAAGTAGATTATACATAAACTAAGGTCTTTGCAAATTAACATGTTTTAGTTCATGTAACCAAAAAACACCTTAAATAGTAGTGAGTGAATCTTTTTCATTTGAGGGAATGAACTGTTTTATCTAAGCTAAAATCTACATGGGGAAGTAAGTTCCTAAGAAAGGAAAGTATGATATATGATTTTAAGTTTATTAACTTAAAATAATTTAGTTTAGTGAACCCCTTAAAAAAGATATTTATTTTGTGTTTAAAATTAAGTTTTAGATCATTTTGTGTAACTTTGTTATTGGATAAAATCAAGAAAAAAAAGGAAGTTCAGTCTTTGTTCTTTTAAAGTTCCATCCGTTGTCATGATCCGTCTGTCCTTGTGTCTGAGTTTCTGTTCTCTGTGCTCCCTGTGTTCCCTGATTGCTCCCAGGTGTG
>JAUZNJ010031631.1:0-14123 GCA_034780135.1 Jordanella pulchra | reverse complement strand
TAACCTGGTCATTCAGTATATTCAGGTAGTCAGCTGACCTCATTCTTTGGGCACAATGTTGCTGAACCTGGACCTGACCAACTGCAGTAACCCCAGATCATAGCACTGCCCCCACAGGCTTGTACAGCAGGCACTAGGCATGATGGGTGCATCACTTCACCTGCCTCACTTCTTACCCTGATGCGCCATCACACTGGAACAGGGTAAATCTGGACTCATCAGACCACATGACTCTCTTCCAATCCTCCAGAGTTCAATCTTTATGCTTCCTAGCAAACTGAAGCCTTTTTTTCTGGTTAGCCTTACTGATTAGAGGTTTTCTTACTGCTACACAACTGTTCAATCCCAACTCCTTGAGTTCCCTTTACATTGTGCGCGTGGAAATTCTTTTGTGTTCCCAGTTAAACATACTCCTGAGTTCTGCTGTTGTTTTTCTTCCATCTGATTTGACCAAACGTTTAAGTAATCGCCGATCACGATCATTCAGGATTTTTTTCCAACCACATTTCTTCCTGGAAGACGATGGTTCCCCACCATCCTTCCAGTTTTTAATGATGTGTTGGACAGTTTTTAACCCAATTCTAGTAGTTTCTGCAATCTCCTTAGATGTTTTCTCTGCTTAATGCATGCCAATGATTTGACCCTTCTTAGACTAATGTCTTTTCCACGACCACAGGATGTGTCTATTACCATAGTTGTTTAAGAAATGAGGAGTTACTCATTGCATCAGTTAGTTCCAGGCAGCGACTTTTATTTTGGCCTGGATGGGTGTGTCTGTGGGTGTGTCTGATGCGATCTCCCCTCCCTCTGGAGCAGCAGGACATTGCTTGTTAGTCCCTATGAGAAATCCCTGCTGAAAGTAGGGCCCTGATTGGATAACACAACAAAAATACATCACTTCCAGTGAGACTAAACCTCTTAGGTTTCTATAGGGCAGGGGTGGATTACTAGATAGCAACGACTCGGAAAGAAAAAAATACAATGTAAAAAAAGAGAAAAGCTTTGATGTAGTTAAACTACTTTTGTCATTTTCTTGTAGCTTAGTTTGCTACATGTATCTGCTTGGGTAGCATCATTGTAGTGAAGTTTCACTAAATGTCAAATAACGTAGTTTAACTCACTGTAAATAAATGTGTATTAAAGCTAAAACTATCTTTCACATTATTCTGCTAGAGCTTAATCCTGCACTCAGGCCTCAGGTTTTTGGGGGTATTGTTGCTGCTAAGGAAAGCATAGTTAACTTAAAAAAATACATGAGTTGGACATATAAAAAGAGAAATTGAAACTAACAGTTTTTTTTTTATCAAAAGTGGGTCATGAAAATATTACTCATTTATTTTCTTGTTGTCATTTTGTTTAACTTTAACCAGCTTTCAATTATAGGGTCTTTCAAAGAAATGATGAAAAACTGCAGATATTTGACTGTTTCCTGATCCTCAGGCAGCCTTAAGAACCTCAGCGAATAACCATCGTGCGGACGTGTCGGGGGAGCTGGTCTTCACACCTGCTTCTCACGTCCCCCCCAGCCACAAAACGGAGGACAGCCGCCACTATGAAAACAGCAGCGACGGGAACAGAGGGTCTCTCAGCCAGACGGCCCAGCTGCAGCCCCTCCAGCAGGCCCAGCCGCAGCCTCTCTGCAGGGCGCTCTGTGACTTCAACCCTGAGGAGATGAATGTGGAAGACACCAAATATTATCTCAGCTTCCTCAAGGTTTGCCACTCAACACAACAGCAGCACAACAAGGGAAACACACAGCTGCACTGCTCCCAGCTTTTAAAATCTATAAAACACAAACTATAGTGCAATATCACCAACAAGGGGAAGATTTAAACTCATCCTTATTTGTAAAAGACGATTTAAAGAAGACAAAATTTTGTCTAATGCTGTTTTATTGTTGCAGCTAAAGACTCCTCTGATATCCACAATTTCAGTGTATATTTGTGTAAATGTTATCATCAGCTCTCTGAGGTGGAGTGTTCATGTAACATGGTGTTGAGTTCAATCTCACAAAAAGATCTTCACTTTGCAAATCTGAAGTATTTTTAGATTTTGTAGTAATTTCCTGAGTGAATCATTTTCTCCCACTGTTTTCTTCACATCACAGGAAAATGTCTTATTTCTTCACTGATTCTGCATATTTAATCTTCAGACTTGTCTGGTTGCATGCCTGTATACCCTGCTTAATCCTCCAAAGGTTCTTTGCGATGAGTCGGAGGTTTTCATTCTCCCTCGTCTTTTAGTCTGACCTTAAATTCATCTTCATCCTGTATTGAAACTTACCATTTTTTTTCCAAGAGCTTGGACCTAATGGTAGATGTCTGCTGCTTGGTGTCAGAACTTGTTAAATGGGTGTTGGATACTTGAATAAAGCCATGTCCTTGTGATAATTGAAAAGAAGAGACTATAGGCACTGGTGGAGTCTCAATAGAAGCTGATTTTGAAGTTAGTACATCTGCCACAAGGATGAGTTAAAGGGCATAATTAAAGTAAAGCAAAAGACATTTGGACCACCATGTCACCCTGGGCTGGTCTTTTGTTTAAAACCTAATAAGATAAAAGTATGCATTGCTGGATTACACAAGTTGAACGGATACTATTATACAAATATGCACCTCAATTTCACTGAACTAGATTTTGAAGTAGAGAGGTTTTACGTTTGGGAACAGAGGAACGATAATATTTCATACTCCTTTGTTCATTTAGTGGGTTTTATCACATGAAACAGAATCCAAAGGAAATTAGATAAAAGATGAATAAAGTTACACTTAAAACTTTTCAGAAGTTAGCAGATCAGGAACCCATGGGAAAGGTGGGTATCGGTTTAAACAAAATCTAAAAGGAGGGAAGGATGAAAAAGGCTTGATTCTCCCTGAGGAAGGTGTGCTTGGAATGAAGGGGGGGACATATTCTTTACAGGAACCTACCTTAGCATAATAAGCCTTCATCCAGTGTCTGGGAGTGTTGAATCATGTTAACTGTTTGCATAATATAATCCCAACAAAAGTGTGTTGATCAAGTGTCAATCAAGTCTTTAAATAATCTTAAGTCACACTTTCCAATGGTTCTGCCTAAACAGATGGTTACGCACCCACTCTGTTGATTCTTTTTCGTTGATATTTTATCAGACATAGATGTAAGAAATCTAAAATTAAAGATTTGAATTGTTCCAGGAGAACTGAAAGGAATACCACTATTAACAGTCTAGTGGTTAGTCAGACTTCCTGTCAGTTTTTTGCACTGAGTAATCACCTGTATCCAGGTATACCAAGTTTTTAAAGAGCTACCAAAAATATCTCAAATTTACCAACAAAATGTACTTATCCTAACCCACTAGAGTAAATAAAGAGCTTTTTATGGCTGGTCACCCGGGCTGTTGCTGCACCCTCCCATTTAGCTGTTTGGAGGAAAATTTAAGACTTTCCCCCCATTTATAAGAAAAACTAATTCTGGCAGAAGAGGTGTTGTATCTAAAAAAATCCTCCTGACATAATTTTTGGATGCACCCAAGAACCCAACAACAGCAAAAAGCGCTTAGAAACTACTACCTTCAAGTGATTCATTTTACCTGGAACACCCCCGGGAGTCAGAATTAAAAGTAGTAGAGGTACAACAGGATAGTACTGGACTTTCACATTTAACAAGGCTGCGACTCATGTCAACAGTATTTAAACTTTCCTACTTTTGGCATTTTTATCAGTTCTCTGATATATATGTAGCATTAAGGGAGGTAAGAGGACAACATATTTCAATGCTGTGTATACACACATGGACAAAAACCTGGTATCTCTAGTTTAATGAAAGAGGAACCCACAATTGTCACAGAAATAACTTTAATCTGACTAAATTAATAATAAATAAAAATTGAATGAAAATTAACAAATGAAAGTCAGACATTGTTTCTGGTGTGTGTGTGTGTGTCCACTAAATAGCATCAGAGGTTTCAAAAATCTTGCAATCAGTCAGTGGTCTACAGGTAGTCCCTGTGCTGTTTGGGACCACAGGTACCACACTCAACATGGAGCAAAGAAAGAGATAGGAAAGAGTTGTCTCAGAAGATTAGATAGAAAACGATGGACAAGTGTGTTAGAGGTTAAAGCTACCATCACTTTTGCCCAAGGCTGTTTTGTAGGTTTATTTATTTCTTTAATGATTCCGTCTAAGCATGGTTAAAAAGTATCTTTCATTCATTACTGCTTTTGTCAGATTTGAAGTTATTTCTGTGACCAGTGTGTGATTTTCCATCATTAAATGAGGGGTACCAATAATTTTATCCACATGTGCAGATGTGCAGAAACAATATAGAACAGTGTTTTTGTCATTGTAACAGGGGCCATAGTTGAAATGGAGAATTCAGTAATCTACAAACTGAGAGGATGTACCTTGGAGATTACGTTACCCAGTTTGTTTAAATTCCAGTTCTGAGGATAAGGAGCTCTGCATAAGTCCTTGCAACCATTTCGGATTAACTGTAATTATTACTTTGTGCTTTTAGCAGCAGTAGTAATAGTTGTTTTTGTGTTAAACAAAGAGTTTGTGTTTCATGTTCCTGATTTGTGTATTTAACATGATAATGTGGTCTATTTCCGAGGTGCTGATACCAACTTCAGCTGATTTTAATTTTATTGTAAAAACTACACTTTAAGAATCTATGAGAAAAGCTTTTTTTTTTTCTAAGCCTTTCTCCTGTGAGCCATGATTAAATATGTATCATTTGGAGCAGCACACGACATCACCTGTGTGTGATAGAGAACAGATGATTTAAAACATTAGTGTCATTCTTTGCATAGATTGGTAAGGAAAGCATTAATTTATCATAAAAAATATAATTAAACTGATAATTAAAACAGCAGCCTCTATGTTGGATCGACAGAGAATGTTGATCTTTACCAAATGATTGCCGACATTTGGCCGAAACCAGCATTGGGTTTATTGTTTATATTACCTTCCTGTTATCTGCTGAGAGTTATGGTCTCTCTGAGAGTAAATGAACCACGGACACGTCTTTGGGTAAACTGTTTCCTTTTAAACATCTGATTTTATTCTAAACGCCATCCTGACTTAAGATTGCTGTCTCCATTCAGCTGTAGGTTCCACACGGCACACTGTTGCTTGTATTGTGACCTGGTTCCAGTTAGATATGATGTCTTCTCTGTTTAACAAAGGGCTGGATCTTTAAGCTTTTAACCTGACGGTCACACCTAAGGGGAACTGAAAATTGTCTGATGCGGGTCGCCAGCTGATGTCTTTATGTCTCATTAATTTTTACCCAAGAATAGCAATAATGACAAATGTATTGATTTATAACGAAAGTTTAAAAAAAATTCTGCCGTTACTGACTTCTAACCTCATTCTATCGGCATATCAGCCTCTATTAACTGTGTGGGATCTTTTATGTATTGCAATAAAATTCTGGTGGTATCATTATGTAATGGTCACTGCTTTTTATTCGATCGTGAAAAGTGAGACTTAAGGAGCCGAGGGCCCTGACCTCTGCTGCACTGGTCGTTACTTACCCTCAGGCATCACTGAGGCTGTTATATAAGGGCCTCGGTTTCTTGTGTCCTCTCCATTAAAGCGCACTTGAGCTGGCCTTTCTCTTTAATGGAGGTGGGCAAATGCTTTTTTTTTTTCTTTTTTTTAAGAGGTTGGTCAGAGAAAGCAGCAGGCCTGCAGACACAAAGCGAGCTGATGTCACATGTTGCAGCAGAAACATAAGACTTAAGAGTTTCTGGACTGAGTGCTCATTCTCTGGGACGGGCTCTGCCAGTTTTCAGCCAGCTGACGTTTTTCCTGCTCCTCTCTCCATTTCTATTACTTCATTCTGGTCTGCAGGGTGACATCCTGACCGTCATCAGACGAGTGGATGAGCAATGGATTGAAGCAAAACTGGGGGAAAAAGTTGGGATTTGTCCCAGACAGTTTATAGAGGTGAGCTTCTTTCTTTTATTTTTAGTTTTGTCGATCCATTTTTCCTGTCCTTTTATTAGCTCAGGCTGTGCAGAAACTTAACATGTATGCAGTGGGCTGCGTCTCATTGGCTGGACTCTGCATTGCTTTTTGGTGAAACATTTGATTCATCAGTAAAGGTCACTGTTATGCTGCTAAGCACTGAGGAAGAGGGCTCATCTGTGAAGCTGTACTGCGTCTGCAGCTGCTCATTAGTGTGTGACTGTGTGCCTTACTCAGGTTCGCTGGGCTTGCTTAGCTTGCTGGCTGTCATTTGTTTTCCTCTGTGCTTTATGCCTTAAGGAATTAACTTCACCCATGCTGGAGAGCATTGCTTTTGCTTATACAGTTGCTATGCTGCTGTGCAGCATTCACTCCTGGTTAGCTCTTCTCCAAAAGTATCCTCCTGTCACTAAGACACCTGCTTTTGTCTCCACATCCTCTTTGATCCTTCCTTTTTTCATCTATATTTGCCTCTGCTTGTACTTTTCTCCTCTTCAAGCCTGTCTCTCTTCTTGTCATGCAGCCAGGCGTGAAGACACGGTAATGCTTTCTCAGCCTGGGTGACATAACAGCACATCCCAGTGCCGAGGGAGCAGCATCAACCCTGCTATGCCTGTCTGTCTGCTCCTTTCTCAGCATCGCTCAGCCCTTCTTGGCTGATTGGCTGGTACTTATCCTGTCTGCCTGCCAGCCCGTCCAACAAGTTGTAAGGGAGAGCCGAGTTGTGATGATAAGTGGGTGTGTTTAGACAGCCGTTTAGCCCATCATCCCGAGCAGGAGGTTGTCAGGCACTAGCAGCATGCTGGAGAGGATGTGGCGTGCATTCAACCTGAATTTTAGTTGTGCTTCTCTGAATGTTTCAGCCAAACTCCACTGCAGCCAAGCTGCTTAAAGGAAAGGGACGAAGCGGGAGTGACTCAGCAGAACCTCACTATCAGTCGGGGAGCGGGGGCAAAGAGAAGGCCGCTGACGCACCCAGCCGCTCTCTCCATCACGGAGCCCCCCAGGGTCAAGCCAAGACGCCCTCCGTCAATGCTTTGCGGAAGCAGCCCGGAGTCAGCAGCAACAGCTCCTTGCAGCCGTCTGCCAGCATCAGTGCCTCAGTCAGCTTCAACCCTCAGGGTCAGCCGCAGCACCTCCCGGCGCCCTCTGCAGCCCACGGCCGCTCTCACCCTCACGGAGTGAGCTCTCGGCGAAGCAGCCGGCGCTCCGACTCTCGCAGACATCTGTTACAGGTGAGTGCAAATCTCTCAGCTTTACTTACGTCACCCATGTGGTTTTTTCGTAATAATGATTGATTTAAACCAGTATATAACTTGTCTTTATATATGTGTATATATATATCTATATATATATATCTATATATATATAGATATATATATATATATATACACATATATACATACATATATGGACAAGTTGAAGCCAGTTGAGATAATAGATGTTTTGCTTCAAGAAAAGATCGAGCTGACCTTAGGAATGCAGGGAGGGAAATAAAAACACTCAGCTGAAGGACCGGATGACGGGTGGGGGGGGGTGGTTCACCCATCTGCTGGCCAGAGATTGATTAAGAGGCTTTTATTAAGAGAACACAGATGTGGGAAAGTGCAAGATAAGAAATATGTGAGTGGACTGTAGCTTTGAAACAGTCTTTAATCATCGGAGTATCGGTGCAGAGTCCAGTTTTTTACCCCTAAAGACATGAATTCCAGCCTAAGAGAGTTTATAGGAGGGTCTTGCTCAATACAGTATGAAAAAAAGGCTGTCTTCTATTAAGACTGAAACCAAGCTGTATGATAGAGATGCACAGATCACAGATTTGTTGCTTAAATTCTGATCACCAAGAACTTTAAATAGGAAAACCTTTCAAGTCATTTTTAAATCAGTCCAAATCCGTTCAAACTTCTCTGAGGTTTCCAGAAGTAAGAGAAAATTATTACTCATCTAAACATAGCTGTATATAGATATATGTATACAGTATATGACCCATATTGCTCATTCTTCCATTGAATCCATGTTGCTGTGGGTTAAGAACCTCTTGGTCAAAGAAACTGTAGTTTATCTCCCTTTGGACACAGTCGTTCACTTATTAAGTGATGATTCACAGCTAGAAAACCTATAAAATGTTGCCGGCAGGGAGACTGTATTGAAAAAAGTTATATCTTGAAGTGGAAGTGCCTGTAGTGTTGTTAAAAATCAAGATATTTTAGAAAGTATTCGACAAAGCTATCCCTAGAGATAAATCCTTGTCAGGAAAATTAAACTTGTGTAAAAGACATTACAGTTCCCATCAGAATGTGCAATGTAGTAAAAATAATGATTCGTCTTCATGCATTTGCTATTTTTGTCACACTTAAATCTTCATAATAATGGCATCTTAAAGGGAAGATGTCATTTACTGAGAGAAAAAGCCATCCAAACCAACCACTGCCTGATAATCTCTTTAAATAACTGCGTTAAATTGAGGAGTGAGAATAATAATGCTTTTTGATAGCAGAACTTCATACCTACAGTCAAACATGGTGGTGGGAGACTAATGATCTGGGAATGCTCCGTTTCTTTCTCTTCATCTTATGCAAAGTCCTTTTTTCACAGCTGTTAAAAAATGCACCATATTGCATTTTAATTATTTTTTAATTATTCAAGATGATTTTAAAATGATTAACAGCATTTTTCCTCTCATTACTTTCAATGAGAAAACTCAGATATTGTGTATTGTTAAATCATCATCTTGTTTTAACCATAAAGCAGCACTAATGTCGGCCCTTTAAGTGAAAGCTCTGCAGCTAAACAGGATTTCAGTCATTTTTTTTCAGAAAATGTGGAATTGAAGATTGTATCTTTAAAACTTTAAAACTTTGCTGTTTTCGGTGAAGCTCGGCTGAATTCTCCTGTCCTTTTTTGATAGAAAGGATCGGCCTGCATGTTGACACAAAGAAATAGTTGAGCAACGTTTTCCTTTTAAGTAGTTTCATTTCCCTTCACTGATATTGGAAATGCCTAATCAAAGCGGTCTTCTTGAATAACAGCTGCTTCTACACAGAAGAGTGTGTGGCTGTCAGTGCAAACCAAGCCTAACGTTACTTTCGGTCATTAGCTCATTTTTCTAGACTACCAAAAAAACTTGGATTTATTTAACTCCCCCCAACTTAAACCAGATTTCAAATGACATAAAAGAATTTAAATATATGATTTTTAAAGAAGGCTACATGTTATTGTGTTGTTTTTTTTTAAACAGTGAAGCAGGATCCTGTACAGTTTGTACAGCATCAAGCCTTTTAAACCGATTGCAGTGAAACCTGTGAAAGGCTTGATAATATAATCTGCTGGTCCGCCCCCTCACATAATGGTTTCCCTTCATTTACCTCAGATTTTACAGCGCTGACCTGTAATTACATGTGTCAGGGCATCAAAAGGTGGGCGGGGATCTCATTTGTGTTGGAGAAACCAGGAAGGGAAGGAAGTGGAGGGTACCTGAGACCAGGATGGGTTAGGCAGGAAGAAAGGGGAAAAAAATGTTTGAGGAAATGCTTGTAAGAAAAGCCAGTTCTGACTTGAACTGAGAAGCAACCCACAAAAAGGAAAGCCAGGGGAGGAAGAAAGAAGGAGGTGGACAAATGAGAGAAAGACGTGTAGAGTGGGAGGTTTGGAGTGTCCCTCCGTGGGTCTGTTTATCTCGCTCATGCTGCTGCTGCTGATGATGATTATGATGAGTCACTAGTGAAGCTGCTTACATAACAGACCCCCCCCCAATCCACGGCAGGTAACAGTTTTACATCAGTTTTTCCATAATGAGTGACAAGCTAAACTCTCCAGGTTAGGCCTGCGTCCCTGAAGGCCGGGAGTCCAGAACGGGTGGAGACACAAGATGGACCTCAGCAGCTTTCACCTCAGGTTATGCACTCTAGCAGGGAGCAGCAGCGCTCCTCCCACTGTGAGGGGAATAATGTGTGTCATTGTGAGTGTCAGCATGCTTATGTAAGAGCAAAATTTAGATGGAGATAGAGAAGCTAAAGGAAAATCGATATCAGAGCTGTCTTCACTTTTACAGCAGAGCTGCTCTTCACATTAAGCCAGACTAACTGGACTAATAATCCTTCCAATCCGTATGAATCAAATTTAGAAATCTTACAGTCGAATGGATTTTAATTGCCATGGTAATGGTGAATCCCAGATACATTTATATCAGGGGAATTCAGCTTTCTTGTAACAAATTATCTGTACGAGGTAATTTTATATTCTGATGAGGCATGTTTTTCCTGTTCTGTATAGGAGAGGAGAGTCCAGTTTCCAGAATTAGATCAACAAAATGTGGTTTTTAGATGTTTTTTTGTAGAATTTAATGAACAATGTTCAGTAAATTACAGAAAACTCAAAAAATAATCTAAGATAAATCTAAGCTTTTCACAGATATAAAAAACACAGTATATATTTATTTTAACATAGTGGTTCATCTTTCCACAGTGGTGTTAGATGTGGTGCTTTAACACATTTTATTTAAGTTGACTGGCTGATTAACAGGCCCGTTTGGAGATTATTTATTTTTATTATGTTTGATTCAGCAAAGGGAGACATTCCTAGTTTATCTCTGAACCCATTAAAGTCCATTAGCAGGTTCAGCTCAAAAGTGACTGAACCAGTGCTGTTACTATTATTTTAAATGAAGAATTTCATTTATGAAGTATTGAATACAAATGAGAGTCATCATAATAAGTGGAGAGGCCTTATCAGTGAAACTCTCCCAGGATGCAATGTAAATATGAGGCTCTTACACACATGCACACACACTGATGCTCAGATATGATACACGAACCTCTCACCCTCCTCCTCCATTCGCTGCAAGATGTTGTTTTTGTATCAGTATTGCTTCTCTATGCTGAGGTTTTTCTTTTTTTTGCAATCTCAAACTGTATCCTGCTAAGGATAAAGTATGAAAGTATGATTTTTTTTTCCTCCCCACACCCATTGTTATCCCTTTCTCTTGTTTTTCTAAATGTGAGGGTAGGCCTTGGACACTGTGTCCCACCCCATGTATAATGTCTGTGTACTGTCTTTCTGTGTGCGTTGTCTACTTGGACAGGCAGAACCTGAACTGAATTTCTCTTCGGGGATCAATAAAGTATAATTGAAGTATAACAGTAATCACCCAAAAGAAAGATCTCCAGATAGTTTCATCCTGTTATGATTTCTGTTTCAAAACGTTTTGACAATATTCTATGGAGTAGATTTTTTTTTTTTCAAAATTATTTGTCCTATCACATATAGCATAAGAAATATATACATTTTGGATAAATAACATCACGGTAGTGGGATGGTGTGGGTAGGTTGGATGCATCATAAACTGCACTGATCCAGCAGGAAATCCTGAAGGAAAATGTCTGTTTTTAATTTTAAGTTCACATGCAGATGGGTTACGCAGCAGGGCAATGTTCCAAAAAGCAAGTAGAGATAATATGTTGACTAATATTGCCTGGTTTGGTCCAAATGGATAGAAACAATCATAATTCGCAGTTTTTTCATCATTATTTTAAAAGTTTGTTCAAGATTTGCATGAGAATTAGGTGAAAAAAGTGTGTTAATAGAAGACCACAGATTAAGATGGCCCAAACACTCATCGTCATATTGGTATGTTGAAAGTAGGACGGCAAAACAAGGCATGTAGGATAGGTGGAGTAACGTAAGGAACCAGTAATAAAGGTTACAACCAGAGGGCTTATATACAGAGGAACGAGTGCATGCTGGCGAGCTAATCAGGAGGACAAGTTTAAGGAGAATGAAGTTTAATTAATATGGCAAATCCATTCAAAAGTCAATAAACAACAAAGAAACAATCAAACACAAAAAAACACCCAAGGATGATATTTGGTTAATGGCCAGCTTCCGTTTCACACAGAGCTCTTAATAAATAAATAACCAGGATTCACAGTTTAAATACATTGTATGTAAGCCGCCATGAAGAATGAATGAAACTTCATGACTGTGTGTATATCTGAAGTACACAGACTTGTACTGAAAGTACCTGCATCGCACTTCTCAAACTACTGTCAGCTCTAAGAATTATGGTTCCTCATTACAACCGCATGCAGACCACAAAAAAACCTTTAAGCAACCCCGTCTCTGACACTTAGGGCCTAAGGTTTTAAATAAGGAGCACTAATCTGCTTTGGCAAAAAAACACAAGAAAAAAAAGGAAAAAATTGTGTTTCAATAGGTGAGCTCTACGGACCAATTAGGTTCCTTTAATTAAAAACAGCAGACTGCCTGTTCTACTAGCAGCTTAGGAGGAGAGAAAGACACACAGCTGGATATAATAATGTTAGAAATGATTTAAAATCAGTAATAATGAAAATACTAAACCTTCCAGGATGGCCGACCCTCAGCCATCCCTGTAAGAGAAGGAGTCACAATCATATTCACTGCAGATTATGCTCTGAACAATTATGTCTACCAGACGCTTAACCCAACGTACAGTAAAGTAAGGTAGGCCTCTAATATTGATAAAATATAACTGCTTTATGCAGACCCTGTTAAAGAACATTGATGGAGAAAAAAACATCCCTCTTGCCACCAGTTAAAGATGCACACTATCAGAGGCTTTGGAATCACTTTGCAGCCACTATGTAGAGCTTTCATGCACGTGCAAAGAAGTTTGCACAAGATTTAATACTCAGAAGCCTTTTGAAAAATCAGGTCCTTAATGATACTCCACACCCCTGATTTTACATCATGTCCTCTCTTACTCAACAGAACGCCCAAAAACAACATAAAGTGTTAATGGTTACGGACTGAATCATAGCAAGGCTTTTTGTTTCCATTATTACCAAACATCAGTGAGAGGCTTCCTTCAAAGCATCAGAGGATTGCACTACTGCTGTAGTGTTTTGTATAAAACAGGGAGTGGATCTTTTAGGATTGGTTGTACAACTCCCTACAACTTTATTATGGATTAATAATAATGCTTATTATCTTTAGCAGGTTAGTAAAACAGTTTAAGTAGAAGCACTCCCCTTTTGTTCATTTTCAGAAAAGCTGTGGATATTTGGTGTGGGCAGCTCACCTCTTGTACATTTTTACTATGTTGTAACAGTTAGTCCTGAGAGTAAACAGGTCTTGTTCCTGCTGAGGAAAGGCATCCCCACAGCATGATACTCTGCCACCATGTATTGCCATAGGAATGGTGTTGCCTGGATGATATGCAGTGTTATTATTTCCCCACTTGCCCTGGAGTATTTTATACCAAGTATGCACAAACTTCTCATTTGGTACCTTGTTTGACAATTGATGTTTTTTAATGTAGTTTTATGACTTCTAAAAGGATATTATCTTCTAGGAATTACTTACATTTTTTTAATGATTCTCTCATTTAATACAAGTTAAATGATCAAAACGAGGATCAACACAAAATTAAATAAACAGTTTGTAAGGCAAGGTGTGTGGGATAAAAAAAAGAAACAAATGATGAGATATACCTAAGATTTGAACATTTTTATGTTTTCTTAGTTGTGCTTTACATCAAGTCACTTAGTACAACGAAGCAAAAAAAGAAATGTATTCCACATGGTTTGTTTTGGGATGGGACCAAATTGAGGTAGGAAGGAAATGGCAATCCAGTGATAATTCATCCAGTTTATTTTGTCCTATATAGTAGCTGAACAACTCATTAATATATATTTCTGCACTTAAAAAATCCTAAACTGTTTTTTGCGTTCTCTATTACTCCTCAAATGTTTTTGTTATACATTATATTGTCTTTTATTTCTAGTTTATTATACAGGAAAATCTCATTGGGACATGATGTCATTTCCAAGAGCCAACTGTTTTAATTTAACAATATATCGGTACATCCTATGCAACAAATGGGGAAGTGAAAATAAACTGGAAGATGGAAGCAATGAGACATTGGGTGCAGCTATCTGGTTATGCTTTCTCCATTGACGCCTATAATAAATTAGTTTAGATGCTTTAGTTGTTGGTCTCACAAGATGTATAGATGTTTTGCATCACAGAAAAAAATGACATCCCCCAGTGAAACATTTAATGCATTTCTATTTTCTAGTTCGTAATGAAATCAGGGACATTTAAGAAATAAAAATTGCTCCCTGGGAGTGCAGTAAGCGCCCCAGTCCTTAGCTCCCCATCCCCGGTTTCCTCCCTCTGCCTGCTCCATCACA
>JAUZNJ010031630.1:0-14123 GCA_034780135.1 Jordanella pulchra | reverse complement strand
TGCTGATTTAAGTTTTGAACATTTCCATTTATTTCTGAAGATTTTCACTCAGCTATGCAAAACATGAAGGGGGGGGGATAATGCTGAGCAGGACTGTATATATAGCTATAGATATAAAAAAATATATTTTGCTATTTGCAGTTCATTTATTTCAATTATTTTATTATTCAAACAGGTTAAATAATGAAATCAATAATCCTGGATGTTGATATTATTGCATCATTGTAGGTTTGTCAGCCCTGTTCTGCATAATTAAAGGTGAAAATAAAGCCCCTAGTTTGACCTGAGGGGGGAGCTGCTGAGTCACTAATGTTTGAATCAGATCAATTCAGTTTATTTCTATAATTCACAACATGTCATCTCAATGCTCTTTACAGAAATAATTCAATCAAATCACAGTCAGATTAGTTCAAAGTTTTCTATCTATTAAAACCAGCTGATTGCATCGAATCATTGACTCCACAGCAATCCCTCACACTAAGCAAGCATCTGCATTCTCATGTCTTCTGGCTCAGGTTGTTTTCCACTGCTGAGCAGGATGGTGTAAAGTTCTGGTTGGGTTCTGATGGTCCGTTCTGTTTGTGTTCAGGTTCATAAGCTGCTGATCGTGGTGGAGCTGCTCCTCGGAGAGATTCCCGACAGGCTGCAGTTCAGACAGCCTTCGCTCAAACGCTCCCTGATGCCCTACTTCCTGCTGACCCAGGGTCAGTGTCACAAACACGCTGGTTTCACTTCCCCATGAGAACCGCAGCGGACTCTGGGAGCCACTGGTTCCCAGAGACACGGACCGGAGGGTCCGGAACTACTCACATGACTTTCAAAATAAAAGCAGAGGGTGGTGAAGAAGATAGATTTTGGACTTTAGATCCTAAAAAAACATGATTTTAACATCTTGTCTGAGTTTAGACCATCTGCTGACTGTGTGTGTGTGTGTGTGTCTGTCGTCCTGCAGCGGTGAGGACCGGGAACCTGGCCAAGTTTAACCAGGTCCTGGAGCAGTTTGGAGAGAAGTTCCAGACGGACGGGACGTACACGCTCATCATTCGCCTGCGACACAACGTCATCAAGACCGGTGAGCCGCCCGGCTGCTCTCAGCCAATCAGAGCTCAGCCTGCGTCTCATCCTCCATGTTTGTGTCCAGGTGTGCGGATGATCAGCCTGTCGTATTCCCGCATCTATCTGTTCGACATCGCTCAGAAGCTGCAGCTCGACAGCCCAGAGGACGCGGAGTTCATCGTTGCCAAGGTAACCAGGTTGTAAGCCACCACAAGGTCAGATCGGTGGGCGGGGCCTAATGCGAGCTCTAATTCAGGCGATCCGTGACGGCGTGATCGAGGCCAGCATCAACCATGAGAAGGGCTTCGTCCAGTCGAAGGAGACGATGGACATCTATGGAACCAGGGAGCCTCAGCTGGCGTTCCACCAGAGGATCTCCTTCTGCCTGGACATCCACAACATGTCTGTGAAGGTAACCCAGCCACCGTCTCCATGGTTACCACTTCTGCAGGTTAACATGGACAGAAGAATGCTGAACGACTCTGTGTCTCCCCCTGCAGGCCATGAGGTTTCCTCCTAAAGCGTACAACAAGGACCTGGAATCAGCAGAGGTAACAGAACCCAGAGATTATTTCCAACACCTGGAAGGGAACCAAAGTATAGAAATGAAACCGGATTTAGTCCGTTAAACAACCTACTTTAAACCACGAAGAAAAGGTTCAACTAGAAAAGAAAAATCCTTCTTTTTTTCCCTCTATGGTGAAATCTGGGTGTTTCAGCAGCAAAGCTGCAGGGAAGCTAAAGCACACAGATTCAAACGAAGGGAAACTATTAAACGGAAATAAGACTGGGAGACAATATACAACAAAATCCTAAACTACAATTTAAGATTGATAAACAATAGTACTGATAGAAATCAGAAAAAGCCATCAGACTGAACCATCTCATCATTTATTCCTCTATTTATCTTGCTGCTTGTTTCCAGATGGATCTAAGCAAAGGAAAACAGAAGCAGCTTAATTCAGTCTTTATAGACTTTAATCCATAAAAGCAGAGCTGGTGGATCAGATGTGTTTGCAATAAAACCACAATTTAACAAAATGCAACTTTCAAACCGCTTTAAATGGCTTTAATGAAAGGAGGAGAGAGTTACAGACGCATGCATGCTAGCTAACAGTAAGAACTGTTCCACACAGCAGTAAAGTCCTGCAACAATAAACTCTGGATCAGGGAACATTAGGATCATTGAAACGATGAAACCCTGGAGAGAAACATAAACATGTTGGTGAAAGATCTACATAAAAGTACAATATAGCTTAAAAATGGAAGCTGTTGAGGAATGTCTGAGAGCTGCGTTCAGGATCACACCCTGAAGCTCTGCTGTCGGCATCGTTTCACAGCGTTTACTCTAAAAGAGAAACGCAATCCCTCTAGAGTCGGAGGCAGAGCATACAGGGATTTTCATAATTAATGTCTGAGGTGCCTTAAAGCTGGATCCGGTGTTCTGAGGAGGTCGGATCCGGTTTCTCAGAACCTAAACGCTGGTAAATGTTTTATCGATTCAAACCTGTAGAAAAACGGCCTTGATGAGATCATTTAATTTCTTCTTCCTCCTCAGAGACCAGAAGCAGACGTTTCTGTTTCTGTTGATTCTGATGAATGATTCCGGTTCTATAAACACTGAAAACCTGATCAGCGGTTCTGTTGGATCACTGGACTCCAGCACCAAGTGTTAACTGGGAGCTGCTGGGCATAGCCCCAGCCGCTCCGTCAGGCCCGTTTTGACGCGTTCCCTCGGGTGAGACCCAGTTCCTGCAGGGTCCGGAGAAAAACTCCCCTGGTTCTGTTATTTGAAGGACACAATAGAAACGATGAGAACAGTTTGTTCTGCTGCTGGAACTACGGAACCGAACCTCAGTCCGGTTCCAGGTGGAAACGCTCCCAATAACACTAGTTCAGAACCGCTAACCTGACGCCGCTCTCTGTTCTCTCTGTGGTGCGTTCAGGAGCGTCGGGAACGGGAGCAGCAGGATCTGGAGTTCGCCAAAGAGATGGCCGAAGACGACGATGACAGCTTCCCATGAGCCTCTCCTCTGACTTCCTGTTCAAACAGGAAGTAGTGTGTTAACAGATGACGTATTACCCACAATGCTCCCTGTTTCTCCCGTTTCCTGTGTTGCAGCTTTGAACTCTGCTGCTGTTTCTTGTTTCTGAAACAAATAAATCCTGTTTTTTGTTTACTGGGCTGTTTTTTCTTTTTTAATGAGCGAGCTCTGGGGGGGGGGGGGGGGGGCCTGTCCTCAGATGAAGGTTGTTAAAGATAAAAACCAGAATCTGACTTTTCTATTGATGCTGACTTTTAGTTTAAAGTCCATTTAGCTAAAAACAGCAGGTTACCATTATGTTGAAGAGGAAAATCATGTGTTTTTTATTTCTATATTATATATAAACTGGACTCAGTAGTACTGAGTGAAAATGTTAACTCCTCAAATCAATGAAGCTGTGAAATTATTCCACGCAGACTTCTGCATAGCCAAAGGTTTGGTTTGCATGAGGAGGCCTTGATTTTTCTACTGGCAGTCAGTTAATTACAGGGATTTCCCTGCTGCTGCAGAGATTCTAGATCTGTTGTAGAAAAAGCATCCTGGGCCTCAAACAGGTTCCCTGCTCACAGCCTGTGGTAGAAAAACATCTTCAAGAACTTTAAAAGAGAAGCGCCTCATCTGACTGGAACCAGTAAGAAGCTGCATCAGACCTGGAGAACCTGGTCCAGGAGGTGCTGCACTAGTCGGCAAAGACCTCTAGTCAGACGGAAAAGCCTCCAAAATCCATCTGCAGCCTCGACCACCTTCAGTTAGCGCATGATGAAGAAAAGGCCCTCAGGAGTCTGCCGTCTATATCTGTCATCAGCGTAGCTTTCAAAATACTTACTACTGATGACGTCATGCATAAAAAGCTTTGAGACCCATAATTAAGCCAAGTGGAAAACTATTAGAAACCATAATGAGTCACAACTGATTCATGTTCTTTGGTAAAAGTCAAATTGAGTAAATCTGCATCAATCTTTCATGAACAAGTAATTACATTTACTTGTTCTGGTATCCTGTAGTTTATTAACTAGTTTAAAAACACTGAACTTGTTTAAATGTTGACAGAAGTTTTTACTCTTACATTTGAAATGCATCAATTACTGAATAAACATAAAAGCGAAGAGAAATTTAAGAAGAAAACACCAGGAGCTGCAGCGGTGATCCAGTAGCTGGGTCTGTGATCAGGTCCAAACATGGAGGCACATCAGTTGGCCTCTAGGGGCGCTGCAGCTAAAACCCGTCTGCCCAGACTGGTGCCTTTAGTGATCAGGCTGTTTGAACCGAGTTTGCAGAGAAAGTTTCTGCATTTTAAAAAAACTCCCCATTAGTGGAGGATGAGATGCTGATGGTTTGACTTTTAATAACAATACATCGTTAGAAAACTGCAACACATCATTAAACACGTTTCTGCCTTTAGCTGCACAATATTGACCTCAGAGTCATAGAGAGCGTGGAGGACGTTGTCTATCTGGTTTTCCTTAGATAGAAAACTTTGAACCAATCTGTGTGATTTTATTGAATTGCCTTTATAAAGAGCCTTGAGATGACGTGTCGTGAATTGGCGCAATAGAAATAAACTGAATTGAATTGAATCTCTTTAATGGTATAATGGAATCTTCATGGACCATGAAGTTGTTTATTTCATTTTTCTGTGTGTAAAAAAACGATGTGATGCTCAGAGGATTTTGATATGTTGATGATTTCAGCAGGCATCTTGTTCTTGGTTCTCATGGTTTGTAGTTAATGTGATTATTCTCAACTATTAGAAATATTTCTGTTAGAAATCAAACTGGATTCATGCAGAAGTTTGCATCATTCTTATGGTGATATTTTGTGCTGCTGGTTTAATCTTAAGAAGGATTTCAAAGGTTTCACTGTAGAACGTTTTTTCATCTGGTTTATTTGCTGAGGATGGATATGATAAACATAAATCATAAAATAATCTGATGGTTTCTGGCCATGTGGATTGAAGAGCTTCTAACAATTACAATAAATAAACAGCAAAAAGAATGACAAAGTATGTGATCAGAAACCAGTTAAAACTGATAAAATCATTGAAATTAAAAACAAACTCTTCCACTAAAGATCAAACAAAGGCACCTCTCAGGATGTGCATTTATTTTTAAAAAGTGGCTCAGGTGTACGTTTAAACATTTAAGATCCAACTTTTTATAGCTGCAATTATCAACATTTCAGAATTTATATCGACTTCAAATATAAAAAGAATAGAATCAATGGGTTCTGAAGGCTCTTTTAATAAAGAGAATCTAATATTATTCCTAAATATTTCTCTTTTTCTACCCATTAAATAAGTCCTCCTTTCATTTTGATATTTACGTCACTTTTTGTCTGAATTCTTTTTACAGAAAAACACATTTATATATTTTTTTATGTTTGATGTTAAACAGGATTTATTTTGACCGATTTGTCACGTTTGGTCAATGTGCTGCTGAAAGCTGCAGGGATTTTACAATGAACCACAGTGTCATCAGCGTACGGTGTAGACCGACCTCAGGCGACTTATCCACATACAGGCAGAAGAGGCCCAACTATTGTTCCCTGAGGGATTCTGGTATTAAGGTTGAACTGATCAATAAACACACCTTTGTCTTTTCCTGCAAATATGACTTAAACCAGGACAGTGCCTGATGTGACATGTTAAAATATGACCATTGTAAAATAAGACGACTGTGGTTTATGGTTTCCAAGACCTCTCTAAGGTTCTGGATGACTTCTCAATACTTTGACAGTAGTTGGAGTTTATTTAGCAACAGAAATATTTCCATACGTTCCTCAAGGAGCAATGATCTGAAGTCCTTTGATTTACTTTTCTATTTTTGTTTTTAATTTTTTTTATTGTGAGTTTTAAATATTGGATTTTTTGCTTGTCTATTCTTAATGCACCTTTTCCTCCTTGTTTGCACCTTCTTATCTACTTTGCCAGTATGTGACGTGTGAATTTCTCCGCTGTGAGATCAATAAAACTCATCTAATCTAATCTAATCTTGTTCACTTTTTAGGTGACCTTAGGTTTGAGTTTTTTCATGTCATAGCTTTAATTTTCACTTTCATAATTTAATGCTTTGGTTTTTTAGGGGTTGTAGGATGATTTTCACAATCATTTTCACGTGATCCATGACGTATTTGGTGGGCCAAAATATAACTTGAAATTCATGCATGTAAATGTCTCATGCAATAAATAAACATACCATGAATTATGTTGATTCTTCTATATATATATTTATTCAAATATTGCAATGAATGTGACATTAAATTATAAAATGCACAGTTAAAGGTCCTATTAAATTATAAAAAGATTGACTGAATGTCATTTTAGAAATGAATGTTATTGCTATTTTACTTTATAAATAAAGAGTGAATTCTAAATATCTTTGGGGGGTTGCTAGTCTGTGGCACAGTTGTTGAAGAGTTTGGGAACTTCTGCTCTAGTTTCTGTGGTTTTTCTCTGGTTCTTCTTAGTTGAATATTTCTCATCTGTTAGATCTTTGCAGCGGTTTTGCTTTAGCTCTGTAATATCTTTGTTTTTCTCTGTGATCGGTTCAGCTGATGCCTTTCCTGTTTTTCATTGCCACTAAACATCTTAGTTTACCTGCGACCAGCCTTTGTTTTTCTCAGCTCAACCGCTTTAATACCTGTCAGTTTTCTTTAACCGCTCATGGAGGAATATTGGTGCCACGTCACACCAGTCCAGTCTTGAGACATCATCTGTCTGTAAACGTTTTTACTTTATTGAAATATTTGCCTCCATCTTTCTGCCTGAGACATAAAAAGCTTTACCTTCTTTACTTAAAGTTCTCCGAAAGTTTTGCTGCTTAAAGATTAAATATGACTGAAATGCATCAATAAAGGATGTTTTATGTGGGATCAGGAACGGTGGTGTTGATGGATCACACTGTTTGCTAAGACTTTGTTTTTTTTTAGTATGCCACTTTAAAAACTAAAATGTTGATTTATTTTATGTCTCTAGAAGTGAGAAGATTATTTCTACAGCTGCATTTCACAACGAATATTGTCCTAAAAGATGATAAACCCAAATTACAGCTAAACCCTTCTGGATTAATGGTAGTAAATTGTAGTGAAATATCTTTTCATTTTCTTGTCACTTATTTTGGTCCAAACTTCAGCTGTTTTTTTGACATATTTCCTTATATTCTTACAGGATGTAGGATCCTTATAAGCTGCCTTTCTTTCTTCATGATGGTTTGTTTTTTTACTTCTTATGGACAGCTGTGTTTGAATACCAGGTTTTTCTTTGGAATAAAGAGGGTTTTCAGTTTTCAGCAAAGTAAAGAAATAAACAAAAAAAATAAAAATATTTGTCCTGCTTCTTGATATGCACAAAAAACACTTCATACTTTTACTTTTACAACTGTAGTGATTTGTTTTGTAACCTTTACTAAAGAAAAGGCTGGTTGTGAGTCTGTGTTTTACCTTTTATTCAGTCTATTGTTTCGTCGCTTTATTAATGTCAGGAACTTCTATGCAACCGTGTGTTGAGTGGGTTTTTCCTGCATGTTGTTTTACTTGGATCTACAGATCAGCTTCCTTCATGCTCAATATGGGGAAGTTTTTAAAATGTATCTCTTTGGTTAAATGAGGAAACAAATTTTCAAGTGGATCTAATAAACCTGCCTCGGTTTGTAGGTGTAGAAAGAAGACGTCCAAACTGTGCTTGCAGTAAGGCAGCTGACGGATCCTTTCAGACCATTTCCCAGTGTTTTTCCTCCTGCCCAGAACTCTGTGAAAACCAAAGTTTATTCAAACCTTAAAGGATCAAAATCTCTTCAGACAATAAGCTTTTCATCAAAAGCTTTTACTCTAAACATAATTAAAAAAAGGAAAAGGAAACGATGGGAATTTGTTTCTCGGACTCAGGATGAAGGGATCAGGAATAAAGTCCCCATCTATAAGGAAATAAAACCATCCAAGTTTCCTGCTGACTCACAGTCTTCCCAGATTTCTTAAAAAGCAACAAGTGATGACACACAGGAAGACAAACACACCCAGGGTGATACTCACACCCTGCAGTATGTTTCCACCACCAAACCCTGCTGACCTCCATCAGGGCCTGCAGCCTGTCAGGTGACCTCTGAGTTGGTGCTTTCAACTCCAGATGGAGGCGCAGCTGCTTTCTCTGAAACTCACAGAAGGTCTGAGTCCTGGAGGACAGTTTGATGTCCTTCTCACACCGTCTTCATGCAGCCAGGAGGGTTTCTGCAGAGATGCCATGAAGCACAGACAGTCGCTGCAGCTCTGAGCTTCCTGTCAGGGTCAGAGGCAGAGAAGTTGCAGAGATGGAGACCAGACTGGTGTAATAATGCATGCCTGTTCCCTCAGCCCCCCCCCCCAAAAACAAAACATGAAACATCAGGAGGAGGTAGATAAATCCGTCCTGTCTATTTATGGAGCACCAATGACAGAGAGGAAGGCAAACAAAATGAGCTCTCACTCTGCTTCTTCTCTCATTTTAAAACTGAATTTGTGTTTTATGTTCCACTCAGGGCTGAAACCATGGCTACGACCTGGAAACAAGAGCCTGAGGTTTTAAGGAAACCAGGGATCCGGTGACCTTCCACGAAGGAGCCATGAGGTGATAACCCCACCCGTGACCTCTGCTGCTTTCAGTGGTGTGTACACACCCTCAGTCCCACTTAACAGGGGCTCAGAGTCCGCAGCAAAAGGTGCGCAGTCACATGATTTACCTGCCAAGCCCCCACCCTGCAGGCTCGCGTGCACGCGCTCCATGCGTGATGCTCGTCCCCGCTCGGACAGCGATGACGCAAACAGGTTTTCAAAGACTTCGTAACTTCGGGTTTGCGGAATGACTCCGAACCCCGTCAACGGGAAACCCCGCGGCGCAGCAGGGCGCAGATAAAAGGTCCAAACTGGTCCAAATGGAAGCTGGAAGAGAAGCTCCGGAGCTGCGCAGCGGAAACACCCTGACACACGCACGGCCGCCCTGACAGACATGGACACCTGGACAGGTAGGTCCTCAGCGGGGGGACGTGACAGACACAGGTTTCTATAAGAACAGCAGCAGAGGCGGAGGTTTGGAACAAGGAAATAAGTTTCATGTTGTTTAATTGTTAACACTGATTTATAAGCATCGATAACCGGATTTAATGGGAAAATTAAAACTTTTCTCCAGATGTTTTCTAATTTACTCTGAATGTATTTTGGCTACAGGTAAAAAAAAATCCTTTAGGTTCTGAAATCAGAACCTCCAGCCTGTTAGTTTAACTGCAAGGTGCTTTTAGCTGGACTTTGACATAATGTCAGCACAGCATCGCCTGTGGAGGTGCTTCTCTACAACCATGTTTCAGTTGGGCTTGAATATTTTGAACATCTTAAATGTCTCCTGATCTAGTATGAAATATAGTTTTAATTATGCTTTATGCTGAAAGTCAAACTTATATTTTAGTGTAAGTTTTGGTATTATGTCCTGTATTATTTTCTTCACTTCTTTTTATAATTTCAGGTGTCAAACTCCTAAATTAGAGACTCACCATTCAGCCATTTTAAATCAGATCAGTCATTAGTCATTCACACACTTGCTTTCTGTCCTTGGTGTTGTGATAATTTTTAGACTAATTACAGTTTATTTCCTTCCTCCAGTCACCCTCCTGCTACCCTGCTTCCTGTTTGCATCTTTAGTCCAATCAGCTCCTGTTGGTTCGCCGTCCAACCTGCCTCCTCCATTCAGAGAAACGGCCTTGGAGGCAAAGACGCTTGGTGACAAAATCCTGAGGGACATTTCTGCTGCCCACGCTGCTACTGTAGAGGTAAAAAGATCAGTTTGTTCTGCTTGTTTCTTAAGCATTTTCTCCTCCTCTTCGGATCCTAATGTCTTCCTGTCCTCCTCAGAGTTTCAGCCTCGGATCTTTGAGTCAAACTTCGAACCTGCAGACGATGGCAGCGTCGATGGGAATCCCCTCCTCTCCTGCCCTGAAAGCGCTGTCTGAAAGCTTCACCCTGGTCAGTCTGCGGGGTCCTACAGGGGTTTGGTTTGGTCTTTTGGGAGGTTAAGGGATCTTAAAGGTTTCTAAAGTGAATGATGGGTTTCTTTGGTTCTTCGTTAATGTGTATGACAGCAGTTTAGGCTGTTTGAGGCTTTCACGAAGTTTTAAGGGTAAATAAGTCTACTTCTTGTGCTTTTTTAGGAGATTTTCTGAGTTGTTGGATACTGGACAATATTTATTTTCTGTTTTTCTAAAAGAACTTTAAGAAGGTTTTAGGGGCCATCTTTGTCCATGTAGTGGTTCTTTAAGGAAGTTTAGGTTGAGTATAGGGTTTTCGAAGGGTATTAACTCTTCAATGTGGCTTGGAGATTTTTGTGAAGAACATTCCTTGATCTTAAGAGAATTCTGTGTCTTTTAATTGTAAAATGTTTCCATAAATCTGGTAGAAGTTTCTAAAGAAACCAAGTTGTTGAGTCCGTACTCCCTACTATGAGTTTTGTCCATTGGGGTTTATTTCGTCCTAGTAGGTTTCTCAGATACTTGAAGGTGTCCTTTTGGTGATAATTTGATTTCTCTTTGGGTCCTTTGTGGATTTTTATTAGTGTAAAATGGTTTAAGACTAATTCAGGGTTGGGTTTGAGTATTTTATAAGGATCTTGGAGGTAAGTCAAACTTGAGACAGTTGACAGATCATAAGTAGTGAGTCGTGTTTTGGTGACTCGCTTTTTCTTAAGGGAACTTTTATAAGTTCTTGGAGTTTTTGAAGGAATGAAGTGACACCTAGACATGTCGCCATTGATGGTTGGTGTTTCATTCAGAGATTAGTGGTTTGGGCTTCGTTCCATCTTTGTTCCTATTCTTCCTGCCATGAGCTTTTTTTATTTTCTTGAGCAGACTTTAAAACTTTTAGGTGGAACTTAATGTGTTCTGTTTTTTTCTATGCTGTGATGGTTTTGGAGATATCTGACCATGTTCTTATGATGATCCTGATGCTCCATTCCAGTTAATGTTTCATCCGGAGCTTGTTGGAGTTTTCTGTGAAGTTTTTGGGATCCTGGATGTGGTTTCTAGACATATAACTCTGGACAGTTATGTAAACTATATGTTTTAGGAGGGTTCTGTGAGCACATCTGGAGCCGCTAAACGTACCAAGAGAAGCTTGATTGGTGGTTGATGTTCTTGTTGTGGTTACTTGTGGGGTTTTGCTTTCACTAGTTTCTAAAACAGAAGGAGAAGATTGTTTTAAGGTCCTGATGGTTTTCCTGGAGGTACTTGGAGGTACTCCACTGGTTATTAGGTACCATATTTTCTTCAGTCTATAGTTGAGCCTGGTGTTGTGAGCTTCTGGAAGTTTTGATTTGATTCTCTTTAAGGTTTTTGGACCTTGGTATGAGGTCCAGTTGTTCATTCACTGAGGTTTGCTCAGGGTTGAACGTATTTCCGATCTGAACTTGTGATGCTGATGTCTGATTCATCTAAGCCCGATGCCAATTCTGTGATTTCTTATTTATCGCCCCCTGCAGGACATGTGTGTGAGCCGAATGCTGACAGGTGTTCAGATGTACCAGAACCTGCTGGAGGTTCTGTCCAGCAGAGTCAGTGGTCTGGAGGACCTGAAAGTGGACCTGCGGGACCTGCTGAACCACATCAACAAGGTAAAGCCTCAGAGTTCCTTAGCAGTGCGAGTATTCGTCTTGCGATCAGGCCTCTGATTGCCTAACAGGTGTCTGTATGTTTCAGCTGAAGGACACTGCACAGCTTGCAGCAGACAGTTTGGAGCAGAAAGTTAGTTCTGACCTGGCATCTCATCTGCAAGACAGCTACAGCATCCAGGTGGCCGTCCACATGACGCTGACTCGACTGCGCGCCTTCTGTCATGACCTGAACCGGACCTTCAGAGTCCTCTCTACCCACAGGCCATGAGCTGCAGGCCCAGTGGACAAGATCAGAGTGGAGCTGCTCAAACTTTGGAGGAAGAAGCAGAAGATCATCTATAAAGGATCAGCAAAGATCCCCCCACCATCTTCCTACATCTCTGAGGAGATTTTACTCTTAAAAGCTGAAGAAGAAATTGCAGGAAGCAGAGTTTGCTTCTGTTCTGCAGTAACTGCAGGTTAACAGACTAAAATGAACTGATGAAGGAGAACGGCAGCTTTCACGTTCTCAGCCTCTTAATCTCCTCATCTCCACTCCAAATCAGATGTAGAAGAGTCCTGGAGGTCTGAGTTTGTTTCGGCACGTCTTCCCGCTCCATAGACAGGTGATTAGCAGGAATGTGATCGCTGCCGCAGGAGCAAATCTGTTTACACAATTTCAAGGAAAGAAGAACAAGCTGATTGTAAAGTCTGGAGGAGGATCTACAGGCCTGGACCTGCTCTGCACTCAAATAACTCTCTTCTTCTGTTGTTTTTCTGGCTCATCAGCAGTGAAGCTGCACACTGACAGAAGAAAACAGCCTGCAGAGTTTGATTCACAACATGCTGACTGTAAACAAAGCTGAAACAGAACAGAGTTTAATATTCATCACTGTACAATCAAACAGGAACCACAGTTTAGATTTATTCTCCTACTATTTTGTCCACCTTACCTCAGGGCGACAGGTGAGTTATGCTGCCACCTGCCTGCAGACCAAAAGAGACAAACTTCTTTAACAACCAAAAGATCCAGTTTTATATGAAAAAATCACTTTCTTCAGTTAGATCATCAAAAATGAAAGAGGAACTTAAGAAACATCACTTCCTGTTTCTGTATTTTGGAATAAAACTTTATTATTTTGTTTCCTGAAGCAGCAGCAGGGAGAGAAACATCAAACTAGTTTGTCTTTCTAAGAGTAATAGAGACTTTTATTCTGAAAAGCTGTTTCACTTCCAGTGCTTTTTAAATGTATTTATTTGCAGATTATTTAATATTTTTATTTATTGATGGTATTTATAAAATATTTATTGTTGTATTTATTACTTGTGTTATCAGTTTAATGATTATTTATTTTTTTGCATTGATTAAACCTGAGAGCTGAACTGAATGAGGGGAAAAAAGGAGTTCAGAGAGGTCAATGGTTGGGGGGGGGTTGACTATGTTATTTAGGTGATGACATCACATCTGCATGTCCTCACATGACCTCAGAACAACCCCGCTCCCCAGGTTAAATCTTTCTTCTTCCTGTCTTTCCTTTCATGACAAATGCTCTATTTGATTTAAGGATATGTTTAAATTAATTTATTAAAGTAAAAAATGTTGATTTATGGTTTAAAACTTTTCTTCCATTATTTTCTGTGAAAACCATTTTAGATGCTTTTCTACTCAGATCAACTGTCCGTTTCTAAACAGGTTTTTTTGCTACATGACAAAAATCTCCAACATTTGTAAAGGATTCAAGCAGTTTTTGTCATATAAAAGCGTCAACTATATTACATCGTAATGCGTACATTATTTACAGTGTGTGTACAGAGGTCTGTCATGATCCAGGGGAGCTGTGAAGGTTCTCAGTCGTCCGGGGGGGGGGGGGGGGATTCAAATCACACCAACACACGACACACCTTTCTCGCAGTCACACACACACAAACAGCTCCCTTTCCCACCCCTCCCCTTTGCAACATGAACTTTAACCTCTTCGTCACTCAGCTGAAAATAAAAGTTAAAAAATGGCTTGACACTCTTGCGAGGAAGCGGTACCTTGGGGATCCGTCCACACCAGAGGCCAGCCCCACCACAACCAGAGGGGGCGCCATCACAGCAATCTCCCAGATCAGAGAAAGCCAGGGTCCAACCCACGACCACAGGCAGTGGTGCAGGACCGCTGGCCCTCCAGACAGATGATCACCAACCCTGCAGGTTGAGCAGGCAGAGCCCCCAGCATGGAGGAAGGACCCCCATGAGGAAACACTGGAGTTAAAAGGGTCAAAATGTCTAAACAGCCAATAGAAGCAAATGAAATCAAGTATCCTTAAAAACAATAGAAACAGCTAAAATAAAAGTAGACATAAAAGAGTTGAAATACTGGATTAAAACAAGATGAAAAGAAACACAATGCAAAAATAAATATAGAAATGAGGGTAAA